>PVKB01000516.1:0-174701 GCA_004027205.1 Ctenodactylus gundi | reverse complement strand
TCACCCAGTCCTTTTTCTATTGCTGTGACAGAATACCTCAGGCTAGACAATTTATGAAAGAAGTTTATTTAGCTCACAGTATTAGAGGTTATAAGTCCTTGATCCAGCACGGTGAGAACTTTGTACTGCATCATAATAAGGCAAAGAAGTGGACGGGAAGCAGATATGCTGAATACATCACACTTTAGAGGGGGCCTCACTTTGAGGTAAATCTCTCTGTGATAACTGATCCTGCCCATGATAAAGGAGTTAATTCCTCTCAAGGAGATAATCACCTCCACAAGGTCCCACCTCCCAATACTCCCACATGGCAATCAAGTTTCAGTACAAGTTTCAGAGGGAAAAAAACCACATTCAAACCATAACACCAGCCATTAAAACGAGGGCACAAAGCACAAAACATGTATAATAAATAGACCAATGTACAGGGAAAGTATTGAGATTTGAGTTTTTAAAATAGATAGTACCTATAATCTCTAACTTTCAGAAGCTAACATACACCTCAATTTTCTAGTTTTCACAATGAACACATTATTAATACAACTTTGCAAATTAAAAGTTTTAAGAAATATTTTATTAAAACATTGAAAATAGTATGGTAGTATTCAAAATTTTAAACACACACAATTAAATTAATTTTCTGAGTCCATTTATTAAAAAGTAATCATATACAATGCATAGCCAGCCTTATAAAAATTCCTTCACAGCCAGGCATGATGGACCTTGCCTAAAAATACCAGCACTCAAGGAGGCTGAAGCAGGAGGACCACTGGTTCAAGCCCAGTCTGAGCAACTTAGTGAGACTTTGTATCAAAATTTTTTTAAAGATTTAGATGCATTTTTAAAAATGAAAAGCAACAAAAGGTTAAAGATGTAACTTAGTGGGAAAGCCCTGGGTTCAAAGCCCAGTTCCCCAAAAAGAAAGGATGGAAGGCAGAAAGAAAAAGACAGAGATAGGAAAGAAATGGAAAATTGGAAAGGGAAAGGGAAAGGGAAAAGAGAAGGGAAGGGAAAGGAAGGGAAGAGACAAGAAAGAAAAAAGGAAAGGGAATGGGGAAAGGGAAGGGAAGAGAAAGGAAGGGAGGGGAGGGGAGGGGAAAAGGAAAGGGAAGAAGAAAAGGAGAAAATATTCCTTAGTTGCACTTCGGAGCTTTTCACCAAACATTAAGTATTAAATTGTATCTCTGAATAAAAAATATCCAAGAAAAATTAAGCCTCTGAAGGTGGAGTCAACTGATCACCTGGATATAATATCTAGAAAAGACATTTTCTCACAAAGATGATATCAAAATTGAGACCAATTTGTCAATATCAAGATCTTGTTTCTCTCATCTTTAGTTTTATCTTTTATTTAGGATCATAGTTTGCAAGATAACCACTCTCTGCCAAATTTTGCCAACATATCATAACTATGCTTTGGGTAGGGTTGTTCTAAACCAAAAGAACACTAGGATTTTTCTCAATTCTTCTTTCTTCAAAATAATGTATTTTCCCACACTACTAAATATATGATACATGTCACTCTCTATTTCTAAATGCAGTAACTGTGACTCTCTAGCCTACTGAACACATAAAATTTCACCAGTGCAAGATAAGTTTTAGAAATCTGCTATTCAACATTGTGCCTACATACAACAACACTATATTATACACTCAAAAATCTGTCCAGAGGGTAGATCTCACCATATCTTTTCCTTTTCTTGGAACTGGAGATTGAACCTTGAGACTGTGCTGAGCTGTATCCATTGCCTCAATTTTTAATCTTTTTTTTTCCCCAGACAGGGCTTCACTAAGTCACCTAAATTGCCCAGGTTGGGCTTAAACTTGTGATCCTCCTGCCTCAGCCTCCCGAAACACTGGAATTACTGACTGATCTGTATTACCACGACACCCAGCTAAGATAAATGTTCTTAATACAATAAAAATTTTTTAAAAGAAAAACACTGAACTAATATAAATTATTACAATTAACATCGCAAGAAAAAAAACTTAAAGGGAGACATGGGGTAAGAAATTTTTGAAGAGAAGACTGAATAAAATGGCAAAGATATCTGTTCATATGAAATGAGGTAGAGCAATAACCAGGTAATGAAAAAGAAAACCCACCTAACATTCCTACAATTCTTTTGTTATAATACTCAAGTTTATTCATCTCTCTACAAATACCTACTGAATACCCACCATACCTGCCATGAGATGTTCTATTTCTCATACAAAAGATGCATCACTAACCAAAAGAGAAAATCCTCTGCTCCTTGTACAGCTTATATTCTGATAGGTCCTGTGGTTACATGTCTGTGTATCTGTAAAATTCTAATTGCAGAGTCCAAACTCCTTTACCACACAGAGTTAAGACTTAGAAGACTTAGAAGCTCAAAGCTATAACTCATTGAAAAATGTGACATCAATCTAAACAAACAACAAAATAAGCTTGCAATTCAGGGACACTGTGTACACTTAAGATACAGTTTAATTTTTTAAATTAATACTATTAATGATATATACTAAAACAGAAAAGAGGTTGAGAAATAAGTATCCAAACAAAAAGTAAATCCCCTTAGAAGGCAGAAAACTTCGATAATTATTGAAGAGCCTTACACTACACATATTATACTCAATAATAAATGTTCCACAAAAGGTGGCCAGAGGTAAAATACGCAGCCTTCTTAAACCAACCACATGGACAGTATATGGAAATACTATTGCAAGTCTGAAGTATATGAAAAAACCAATATGCTAAGTTTATAGTAAGTGAGCTGTTTGCTTTTGTCCAGATGCTATACTGGACTTTTGATACTGAATGACAAAAGATAAAATCAATGAAACAGATTCTTAAATGCTACATGGGTACCATGTATTAAGCTTCTGTAACTTTTAGTTTTATGAGTCAAAAAAAGAGGATTTTGTGTAAGTGGTAATTTTAACATGTTTATCTTTACCACATGCAAACATAATCTTTTCCCAGCATTTGGATTTGAGCACAGCATCGCCCCCACCTGGTGATAGGTAAAACCAGACACATGAGTAATTTAGCAAAATAAAAATTGAAATCAAACATACTAACTGAAAATGTTTATCATTTGTCATTACATGGTAAATTTAAACCACACACATTCAATTTGTTACTCCAAAGTTGTCAAAGAAAACTATGTTTTAAATTGGCTTGAACTGGAAATCTATCAAGTTAAAATAGGACAAGAGAAATCTAGCATCTCAGACCTATAAAAAAGATGATTTAATCATGAAAGCAGTTTCATGGTATATTTACAACCTTTCCTTCCAGTATACAATGTTAATAGACTTGAATAAATTTTTTCTAAAATTTTTACCAACTAAAAGTCTTGCAGACATCTCAAAAACATTCGTTACTTCAGTTATTATTGGATATCATCTATTGTGAGGCAAATATGTACCTGCATCTCTCTCAGATCTGCATGAGTCATAAATATTTATGTATAAAATTATTGGTTTTTTCATTTAAGATATATCAGGATTATAATAAGAACACTATCACTTCTTTCCACAAAATAATCGTAAAATGTTTGCATGATAAATTTGACTTTAAGATTATTTTCTCATGACACTTGAAGTTAATATATCACAGCTAAGAAATAAAACTGTAAGCTCAAAAACAGGCACTAATCAATTAAAAAAGAATGGTGGGAATACTTTTGAACACATCCAATTCTTTGTAATAATTTATTGCGTAATTATACTTTTAGAAATGAACTTCAAATAACAAAGCTTTAAAAATAGAACAATAAGTCACTAATAGCCAATTCAAAACCACAACAAAATAAACTTGATATATGAACGTGGCACAACATATATATATTGTGTGTATTAACATTATATACTTTGGGTTTAAATACAAGGTATCATATAAATCAAAGGTTATTTTCTCATTTTCACTAAATTATCTATTCATTTAGACTTCCTTTCATATTTGAGATATTCTTAAACAGTATAATACATAATTTTTCCCCTTTAAAATACTGACACAGATTTTTAATAACGGCAACAAATCTCTCTTGGAAATCAAGGAAATTCAGCAACAGAGTTTAAGAACACAGCATTGGTGGTAAATGAGTTCAGGCTCTGCAATTAGAATTTTACAGGTACAAGTAGCAGGGGATTTTCTGTTTTGTTTAACAATGTATTTTTAATACCTGAAATAGGACATCACATGGCAGGTACGGTAGGTATTCAGTAAATATGTGTAGAGAGATGAATAAACTCAAGTATTATAACAAAAGAATGACAGAAGGGTTTTTCTTTATCTCAATGTCATTGTGGAGAGTACAGATGAATTCATAGTAAGCTGGGAAGAGTCTTCTGCCATGAAAAGCATTGTCATCATCATCAACATCAGCATAACTCTCATTATCGTTAGTACCAGCTTTATGCTTAGAGGGTAAGTTAAGGACAAACCGTCAACTTCTCAAACACAAAACTGGATCTATTTCACTTATTTTGCACCAAGTTTCTAGCAATGCATTGAAAACTAAAAACTGAATAGATGAGTTACAAATCATAATTTTCATCAACAAACCAGAGTTTCCAAGAAAATTCAGTATTGTTTTTAACAGACAGTATTTCTTCCTTCAGTATCTATTTGTGGGACAAGTCAAAATAGATTAGATAACAATAAAATAGCAAAAAGATACCTAGAAATAAAATTATCATAAGATAAAATATGCAGCATACAAATGCAGTAAAAAGGCACACCTTAGGAATGAAGAGACAGAGTATTACAGTTGAGAAAGTACCAGTTTTGCAAAAAGATCCACTTTATCAAATTAACATATAAATATGAAGTGTCAAAATACTAACAAGTTTGTTCTGGCATGTGGAATTAGGAGAAAAGCATTACAACATTAAAGATACAAAACTCATCTAGAAAACATGCAAAATGCATAAGACATAGGAAACATTCAAATTTCTAATTCATGTGTGAAGTATAACCATACTCAGCACTGGAATATAATTTAAATTGAAGGCAGCAACCTCGTCAATTTTACTGTGTTCCAACTGAAGAAAAATGTGTAGACCAAATGAGGAGAGTCAACATGAAGCAGAATACAACAACGACAAGTTAAGCGACCAAACATACCAGCCATACAGAGGGTTTCCCATGACCACAACCTTGTATATTCAGTATTCCAGGTAAAGTAGGCCTAAAACTAACAGTTTGTGCCAAACAGCTCAATCACACAACCAGTTTCCTGTGATTTAACTCAAAGTTTACCAAAAAAGTTTCTAATTATGAATTTGTTTTACTCCATCTGGGTAATGAGAAAATTCACACTGCTTTCAGCCCAAAGAATCTAGCACATCTCAATGCAAAGATTATAACCAACCATTTGTAAAGTTGGTTAATGTAAAGAGAATGATGAAGCACTAATTAGGATTTACAGAACTGGGAACATTTAATGAAGGATAAATTCTCAGTATAGTTTGGGGAAGAGTCAGTCATCCCCACCCACCTATGATCTCATATACCATTTGCCCTTAAATGCAGAGTTTTTAAAAACGCCCATCAACGAGAAAGAAGAGAAGAGTTCTCCTTCCCTCAATTGAGGGCTTCAGTCTCAAAGCTGGGCCATTATGGGAGCCCCCTACAAATCATTCCCCTCTTATTTTTGCTGTTAGCATTTTTCATGCTCTTTTTGACTCACTGGTTCTCATGTACTATTTTAAGCCAAATTAATGCCCTCTTTAGAACAAGGCAATAAAATATACACAAACTACTAAATCAAGTCTGATTGTAAGTAAAGTTTCTAAGCGAGAAAATTGCAAACCCTGGATTATGGTAAATTTACAAAGGTATTTAAAGTACGGTGGCACCCACCTATAACCCAAGAACTCTGAAAGGCTCAAGCAGGAGAACCACAACTTCGAGCCCAGACTGTGCCCCTTAGCAAGACCCTGTCTCAAAAAGAAAAAAAAGAAAGAAAACAATTGGGGACTGAGTTCAATCCCCAATATGGAAAAGTGTTCCAGATTTTTTAAAGCTAAAGTAAATACTGCCTCTTGGTAGCAAGAAGCCTGAAAAAAATCTGGCAAATATTAAGACATTAAAAGAACAAAATTTTTAAAAATTCTTTCAAAACCAAAATCCATTTCTAATAACAGCAGAGAAATAAAATGAAAGTAAAGAAAAATACACAAGTTGACATCATAACACCTGACTTTAAAACATACTACTAAGATAGGTGTAGTGGGACACACCTGTAATCTCAACAATCAGGAGGCGGAGGCAGGAGGACTGCTGCCTCTCTGAGGCCAGCGTGACCTACAAGGTGAATTCAGAACCAGCCAGGACTACAAAGCAAGAACCTGTCTCAAAAAAAGAACACCTACTACACTGTAGTTATCAAAGCACCATGATACTGACATAAAAACAGGCACACAGGTACACAGACTAGAGGAACTGAACAGAGAATGCAGGAAGATAAACCTCTGCATCTTCAGCAAAATGTTTAACAAAGGTGCAAAAATCTACAGTGGATAAACAACAACCACTTCAATAAACAATGCTTGGAAAACTAAATATATATTTCTATAAATTTCTATAATTCAACATATAAAAAATCAACTAAAAATGGATCAAAGACCTAAACATCAGACCTAAAACTGAAAACTTGTTTAGAAAAAAAAAAAAAAAAACAGTTCTGGACATTGGTCTAATGGCAATGATTTTTTTAATAAGACTTCAAAAGCACAAGCAGAAACAGCAAAAATAGACAAATGAAGTAAGAACTTCCACAAAGCAAAGGAAACAACAAACAAAATGAAGAGACAATATTCAGAATGACAGGACAGAGCTGGGCAGGGTGGTTCACGCCTGTAATGCCAGCATTCAGAGGACAGCAAGGCAAGAGGAATGCTATGAATCCCAGGCCAGCCTGGGTTACAACAGTGAGTTCAGGACCAGTATGGACTACAGAGCAAGCCCCCTGCTAAAAAAAAAAAAAGAAAGAAAGAAACAGAATGGGGAAAGTAAGTAGAAATTATTTATCTTTCAAAGGAATAATATCCAGAATGCTGAGATAACTTTAAAAATTTAACAGGAAAAATAATTTCATTTAAAAATGAGCTAGTCATCTGAATAGACATTTCTTAAAAGAAAATCTACACATGGTCCATAGTATATGAAAAAGTTCAATATCATTAATCATCAGCAAAATGTAAATGAAAATCACAATGATATACTACCTCACTAGTGTCAGAACAGCTAAAATGAAAAAAAAAAAATACTGTTAAACACAAAAGAGTGAACCCTCTTACACACTGCTGGAGAAAATGTAAACTAGTACAGCCATCAAGGAAAAGGGTACAGAGGTTCCTCAAAACACTAAAACAGAACTACACTATGATCCAGCTTTCTCACTACAACCCAAAAGAAAAAAAATCAGCTTATCAAAAAACATTTTCACACTCTTTTTTATAGCAAGATTCTCAACAAGATAGGGAATCATGGCTAGTCTTGTCAATGGATGAATGGATAAAGAAAATATGCTATATGTACATAGTATATTATTCAGCAACAAAAATAAAATCCTGTCTTATTAACATGGATGAAGTGGGGGACACTATGTTAAATAAATCGGGCAAAGAAAGTCAAACACCATGTGTTCTCACTTGAGGCTGTGAAGGGTAGAGAGAAAGAAGAGGTGGAGGGAAGCCAAAAATGGGTCATCAAAATTCAGCTGGAGAGGAGGAGTAATCCTAGCATTCCTGCACTTTGTATCACACAATAGGATAACTACCATTAACAACTGTCACATGTTCTATTAAAAATTAAAAGAGAGAATGTCACAGGTCCCCAAGACAAAGAAATGATAAATGTTCTAAGGAGACAGAAATGCTAATTATCCTGATGGAATCATTACATATGGTATACAAACCACAGATATCCCACAATGTACAATTAACAAAAAGAAGTCATTACATACAGGAAAAACTTGTTTCGAGATGAGCTGCTCAACTACTCAAGAAAATTAGTAGGCAAGAAAATGAACAAAGTAAATTCTAAATAGTGCAAATTTTTATCTTCCCTGCTCTCTCCATATTTATGTACTAAAATTCAACAGTACCTGGCAGAATTTTACCATTGATAACACTGAAGCAAAGAGTACATACAACTCTTAACCAACAGCTGAATTATGGAGTGGGAGAAGATTTCTACACTGTAAGGGGAATACTACTTCAAAGGAAAATCCTAGAAAGTGCTAATGTAGACTGTAGAAATACTGCATTCTGGAGAAATACAGTTGTTTCATGACTATAGCTTCACTTCAACAAGTACAAAGGAGGAAAGTAAGCATGTTACTCTAACTGATCCTGATACACTATTACTAAACATTTTCAAATTTCTAATCATGTTAAGTATTTTGAAACAGTAATTTAAGAATTGCCATCCATGTATTTACAATGACAGTTTATTCAGGGAGTCAAAACATGCTGGACAATTATGAATTATATAAAGGACTGTACGCAGACAGGCAATCAATAACTAAAAAGGAAGTTGTATAATAAAAAAGCAATTTTCTTCAAGAACCTTACGTTATTAATGCTCAAAAAATGTTGCCATTTTATAGTATGGCACAATTTAAATTATCATCTAGTCTCAAGATTCTTACTTAGGTTGGGGATATGGCTCAGAAGCAGAGAGCTTACTAGCATACACAAAGCCTTGGCTTCCACCCCTAATACCAAAAAATTAGGACTCTTCTTGAAGTCATAAATCCACATAACTAAATTTAACTATGCAATACACACTATATAGTTTTACTTTCAAATCATTACATAGCAACCTACAAGGAAAAGTATAATGAATACATCTGCACATTTAAAATAACACTGCTTATTCACTATCAGTAATACTATGATTCTTATTTTCCTAACACCCAATTATATGAGCATCTTTTCATATATACACTTGCAATCCATGTATTTATTTTGGCAATGTGTATATTCAACTCTATTTGCCTATTTATTAGGCTTTAAAATCAGTTTAAATGAATTGTGCTCTTAGTGAATTTTGAGTTTAAAAATATATTCTGAACACAAATCCTCTATTAAATATAAACTTTGCAAACCCTGTATATGGTTTAACTTTTCGTTATAGAAGTGACTGCTTAAATAAATCTTAAAATCTAATTTATCAACTTTATTCTTTTGTAATTAAGCTTTAGGTAATATCTAAAGAATCACAAGTCACAAAAAACATTCTCTTATGTCACCTAGAAACTATGATTTGACATTGTCATTTAAAACTAAGATTTAACTTAATGTTTTTATATGAAGTGAGATATGGATACAAGTTTACGGTTTTGCATAATGATGCCCAATTATTGCTACACTATCTACTGATTGCTATCTTTCTCCACTCCAAGTTACCAAATCATAACTGTTCTGTATGTGGATTTACTTGTGGGCTCTTTAATCTATTCCCTTGGTCCATTTGCCTATTTCTGGGTCTTGATTATATTAAGCTTGTAACTACTTCAAATCGCACACAATTATTCTAATATTGTTTTTATTCCTAAACATTATTCTAATTATTCTAGGTCATTTGCAAGTCCTTATAAATTTTAAAATAACCTTGTCAATTTCTGAAAGCCTGCTAAAATTTAGACCGCATTGTGTTGAATTTATAGATCAATTTGAAAGAATCATTATCTTAAAATAAATAATACTGAACCTTTCAACTCAAAGTTAAGATATATTTATATCTAACATACATACATAGGTCTTTTTTAATTGTGTTCAACAACGTTTTATAGTTTTCAATATGTATGTCCTAAACATTCTTTGTCAAGTCCATTCTAGGTTTTTCATACTATGACTATTTAGGTGCTATTTTTGAATTTTAATTTCCAGTTGCTCATCACTGGTAAAGAGAAATATAACTAATATTTTGTATATTGATTTAGTATCCTAAGGTCTTGCTAATGTCTTTCACTAGTTCTAGTAGCATTATTCACAAACTCAAAACAAGATACAACACTGTACCAATTACAACAGCTAAAATTAAGACTATAACAAGTACTGGCAAGATGTTAAGGCAGGAGAATTTTCATGCATTAATGGAATGTCAAGTATTAGAAGTACCTTAAAAAGTACTAATAATTTCTTTAAAAGCCAAACATTTAACTACCATATGACCTTATCACTTGACTTCTAGGTTTTTACTTAAGATAAAAAGATACAAAGACTTGTACATGAAAGTTCACGCCACTTGATTTGTATGTTTTAAATAGATAGGTTTTAAATCTGTAGGTTTTAGAAAGCTAGAGGTTGAGAATCACTTATCCAAATGCTTTGGGGCTGAAGTGTTACGGGTTTAGGTCTTCAGTATGTATATATACATAATGAGATTCCCAAGGATGCTGTGAAATGTAAAATTCATTTACATTTCAAATGGACCTTACACACAGAGGCCAAAAGCAATTTTAAAGATTATGTTGTTTGCTGTGTTAACTGTGATTCATCACAAGAGGTTAAGTGAGGAATTTTCCACTTGTGGCATCATGTTAATATTTAAAAGGTTTCAGATTCTGTAGCATTTCAGTCTTTTGTTGTCCAGATTAACAATTTACATACTTTATACAACATAAGACCCACCCTTGCAATGTCTACAGTTTGGTGGATTTTAGTACACTGACAGGTTGCAATAGCCACTGCTAACTCCCCAACATTTTCATTATCCCAAAAGGAAATCTGTATCCATAAGCAGCTATTCCACATCCCCTCAGACTCTCAGAACATGACTGATTTCCAGACAATATATATTTCATACAGTCACTGAATTTAAGCTTTAAAACACTTCAAGTTTCACAGCTGGCTGTTAACGTAATTTCAAGGGCCGGCATAACCAGAGTTGCTATGCTCTTCGCGTTACTCTGTCAGCCGCTGGGCAAGAATTCTTAGGGGTGTCTGTGCATGTACCCAAGAGGCCCACTAGCATACCTTCAAGTGGTTTGTTTCAGATAAGCCCCTCCAGACAAAAGCATTAAAGATCAGTTTAAACTAACCAAAATCAACAAGTCATAGTTGACATAGAATACTGTTTCTAATAATTTCATTATAATGCTAAATATTCTGCCCTTCACATTCCCAACCACCATTTTGAGCATATGTCACTAGGAGAAGCAGGATCTCGCTGAGAACGCATAAGCATCACGTGGCAGGGTGGGGAACTGAGGCAGGAAGATCACAAGTACAAAACTAGCATGTGTCATGAGAAGAAGCATGATCTCACTACAAGTGTGGAAGGCCAGCCTGCTTGGGGACTGAAGCAGGAAGGTCACAAGTTTAAACCCAACATGGGCAAGTTAGCAACTCAGCAAGACCCTGTCCCCAAAAAAATTTTTAAAGGACTGAGTACATAGCTCATTACCGAAGACCCTAGGTTCAAGTCTCGTGACTCAAGAATAAAATTTTAAATCGTGAACTCAAAATGAGCATGCTCAAGAATACAGCCACGTTCCCATGTGAGTACAAGTTTTTCCAATATGAGAATGTGTAAGTCTTCTCAATAAAATCTCCTTGACTCCTGGACTTCAGGAGACACTCTTTGGGGAGTTATTGCCTTCCTGCACTCTTTTATCTCTTGGGAGTACTTACTGTCTTCGCATTAAGCAAGGGGAACACACTGTGGTCATTTACATAGAGAACCAGAACCACACTGTATACAATGATAATTTTAGAGATGTTCAAATTGCAGAAAGTAATTTAGTTAGTACATGAATAATTGTAACAGTCACTGCCGAGTTACTATTTTATTAAAATACTAATTCCAAATGTAGAACATGTATTTTCTTCCCAGCTCATTACTTATTAATGCCAATACTGACCAAGACAGCATCTGATAAATACATGACACTTTTGAAAACATTAAATAGCATACAACATGTACAGTTTTTAAAAATTTAAACTCATACAGGGCAAGACTGTGTCTCCAAAAACAATTTAAATTTATACATCATTTCAAGATGAGCCTACCATACTCTCTCAATAATTTTTTAATATTTACTATTTATAAAAGCTTCAGGTAGCTGGGCACGGTGGTACACGCCTGTAATTTCAGCTCTGTGAGAGGCTAAAGTGGAGGATCACAAGTTCAAGCCCAAGATGGACAACTTACTGACATTAACAAGATCCTGTCTCAAAATTAAAAGGGGAGAAAGGGAACAGAGGATGGAGGTCCAATATGAAGGTCACTGAGTTCTATCCTCAGTACAGACAAAAACAAAAACAAGCCAACCACTATCTTCAGGTAACATTAACATTATACTGGAAGGATAAGAGCATGGGTATAAAGAAGATATCATGTGTATGACATCACATATAGATCCAAAAAGATATGAATCATAACAGTTTAGCTATTTTTATCACGAAGGACAGTCCATGACAATAAGCATATACAATAAATCTTAAAATAATCAGGAGCTACGTAAATAACTCAGTTTGGTTTAAAAATCAAGCGTGATAGAGATAAAAAAAATAGCTGACACCCACAGTTTTATACTCTCTGTTTAGAATATACTGTCAAAATAACATTCAAGCATTAATTACTCGCTGTTTTAAAATTTAACATTTTATATTACATATCCTTAGCATTCTAAGTAGCAAGTTAAAGTATTCTACCAAGTCTGAGTCTCAGCAAAGCCTACATGTGAGCACTATGCAACTGATTCTGGCTGTAGCATGACGTGTAAAGGCTGTCACATTCTTTGATCAGTAAAAATACAGCATAAGCCTTCCAACATTGACTACATAACTGAAACATCAAAACAGGGAAATTTGGAAATAACACAAGTATACATTTTTCTGATATCATTTTGACATATAACTACTATCTAACCGCACCAAGAGTAAACAGGTTCTTATATTCAAGATGTATATAACCAAAGACCTTCTATAATCTTTAAAAAGTACAAATATGACTAAGCATATCCACTCCAGATAAATTCCTGGGTACCCAGTGAAAGGAAAATCACAAAGCCTCATTAAAACATTGGTAGTAAGCATTCCTATTCACATTCACGAGCTATTCAAAATTTTCCCTAAAATATTATGAACGCTATGTCGTGGCCTTTTCAGCTTATTAATAGCCAAAACACTAAACCCTTGAAAAGTCAAAGTCCTCTCTAAATATTTGAGAAATAATGAAGAAAGCTAGCCATAATATCAACATGAGATTTGTCAACTAAAAAGCATTTCTCCTGGATAGTTCCATTAAAGAACTCGTAACTTAAAATCACATGAAAACCTATACATGCATATTTCTAAAGCTCTATTTAGTCACAGGAAATTAGAAAGAAAAGTCAGCCAGACCCACTAGTACAAGACTGTAATCCCAGAACTCTGGAAGGCTAAGGAGGACTGCAAGTTCCAGCCCAGCCGAGGCAATTCAGTGACTTAGCAAAACCCTGTCTCAAAATCAAAAATAAAAATGGGATGAGGATGTAGCTCAGTGTGAAGGACCAGCCTGATCTCTAATACCACCAAAAAAAAGTTCTTCAATCAGTAATAATCAATAAACAACACAAAGTACAACTATAGAATCCAATTCCAACAAATGCAAAGTAACCAACTGCAGGTCCACCCACAACTCGTATGAACATCACAGGTTCTTTGCCAAGTGCCAGAAGTCAGCCTCAATTATATACTTTATGATTCCATGTGTGATTCTTAAAAAGACAAAACTACAATGATTGTGGTAGGATACAGTGGCTGCCTGAATTAGGATCAGAGATTAAATGGGATCATAAAGTAATGAGTAAATTTATAGACCTAGATGTGAAAAAGTCAATTTACTACATGATCATTTTAAAAGGAAACAGCATTTTCAAGAAATCAACTAATTTTACTCACCCATTAAACAACAGTGCCTATGGCAAAGCTTTTTAAAATTTGCTCAATAATATCTGTTAATGGTAATAATAAAAGCAGACCAAGCAATCAAAATCTTCAAATCTCTATTAGCCATTTAATCCCAAAAAGCACTTACCTAGCTCATTGAGACTCTGAGCAGCTTTTGTTATCTCCCTACTCCCTCCTTGCAGCTGTCCTTGGAGTCTCTTACTGAGATACAAGATGCGAATAATTCTCCGAAGTAAATCACAGGCAACCTGCGCAAGTATCACAGTGTTAACAAAAACAGTGAATCCATGAAGGTTCATTATGACTACTGTCAATATGTGAATCTTTTCCATTCTTTCTAGATGTGAAGATTCATGTTAGTCTGTTTTCCACCAATTAGAAACCACAAGTTTTGAAAAGTAGCAAATCTCCTAGGACTGCCAGCTGTATTATATTTACCCTTTACAATAAAATACCATTTATCTCAAAAAGAAAGAATGTGAGATGCAAAAAATATGAGACCAAGATTCTTTCCAGTACTGGACCAGTTTTCTTCTTTTGGCCAATGATTCTGTCTTGACTATACATTGAATTCAAGCGGATAGGACCAAAAGGCTCCAATGCTCAGGCCATGGCCCTGGCCAATTAAATCAGAAGCTACAGGGGGGATAATCAAGCATTAGTTTATTGGTTTAATTTCCCCAATTCACACTACCAAGGTTGACAACTACTACACTAGGTTTACTACTACTCCCTTCAATCCTATTTCTCCTTTCTGGGTGTCTAAAGGAATCATCTTAAACTTCTCCCAATTTCACTAATCTTAACCCACCCAAAAACTATAAAATAAAAATTTTCATATGTCAGGACAGGTATTTCAGAAGCTGGCTACAGAGCAGTTGCCTAGGGAAGAGTGAGGTAGAGGAGAAATGACAACCACTGTGTAGTCATGTTTAACCCAGAATGATAACACAGGAAAAAAAAAAAGGAGTCTGTGCTACTTCCATGTCATTCTGATGGACCTCAAGGCAAGCTGAAAAGCAAGGACATCTTCCCTGTCTGAAGAACAACCGTATTCTAAGTATTGGCACAAAGACTTAAAAATAGCAGGAAAACAAGGTCCTGGAGTCTCTAGCTACAAACACAAGAGGAAATGTGTAACACACCAAAGCCATACACAACCACACGCATGTACCTACAAGCCACACATGTACATACATATACATAAGTCACAGACACCAAATATTAAACATGTTTTCTTGACTGCCTTTCAGAATAACCACGATTTAAAGTACCTAAAATAATGAATGTTAAATAAGAATTCTCCCCTGAGAATTAAAGGCTTGGGCATATTTATTTTACGTAAATGTTTTCACTTTTGCATAGATAACATAAGCACAATCAAAATTCAAAAAATAAAAAAGAGTAAAACTGAAAAGTCACCCTTATCTATGTCCCAATTATGCAGTTAAGAGAAACAACTGTTGTTACCAATTCCTTGTCAGAGGCAGCAGTTTCAGATGAACAACTTGCAATGTAGACTCTCCAATAACCATTTTTGCAGGTTCTAAACATGTTATGATGCAAAAATAAACCTTACAGCTATAACTGACCTTCTGAAAATCCTTAGTCCCACCCAATAAAAAGAATGCTCTCAGAGAGAAAACCTTTATGTCTAATATAGCTTTACTTAAATCTGTCGCCAAGCCTTATTGACTGTCCTACTCTAAAACACAGTCATTTTTATTTTACCTCTACTCCCATGAGGAGTGTCATAATGCAAAATCTTCACTTACTTTCTCTCTCTCTCTCTCTCTCTCTCTCTCTCTCTCTCTGTGTGTGTGTGTGTGTGTGTGTGAGAGAGAGAGAGACAGACAGACAGACAGACAGACAGACAGACAGAGACACACACAGAGAGATACTGGGGACTGAGCTCACAGTCCTCACACTGAGTTATCTCCCAAGCCCACTGCTTAGTTCGGTATTGAGACAGGGTTGTGTTAAACTACTAAACTGCCCAGGCTGGGCTCAACTTTGCAGTGCTCCTGCCTCAGCTTCCCTGAACGCTAGGATTACAGACCTGTGCCACTGAGCTGGCTATCACTTTCCCTTAAAACAGGAATATCCTCAGAAGTTTCCAGACTCTCATCGAAATCCACCCTCCATATTTACCTTCCTAAAAGCAATGTATTGAGCACTACAGCCATCTTAATAAGCTTTAGGGCCTCTACTCACAGATTACATCAAATCATCTGAGAAAAATATTTAATGAAATTCTCAAAAAGTATCAACTCTTCTCATTTCCCAATATAGTTATTTCTACTCCTACGTCTTTTTTATTCTAGACTTGTATTACTAAATACAACAGAAATATAAGAAACAACATTCAGAGATAAGACAGTTCAGTGCATTTGGAATTACCACAAAAAGGAGACAACAGTATCAGCACCAGGGAGGCCTTCCACACATTCTCTCCCAATGAGACGGCTTTCTATTTTCCGCCCCATCAAAGAGAAACCATTCTCATTGATATGGTAATCATTTCCTTATGTTTATTTATAGCTCTACTACTGAAGAATAGTACCTTAGTGTTATAGCTTAATTTTGGCTCTCTTAATCTATAAATTTCTATACCATCTTTATTCCTCTGCAATGTGTTAAGCACGCTGAGTCATCCATCCTCAGTGTTCTCAGCTTAGTTCTGTTGACTGCAGTTGTCTTCTACAATTCGGAGAAGTCAGCATTTTGATGTAGACAGCTTCACCAAACTCAGATTCAGTATTTTTGGCAAGATTAATCATTACGTAGTGGCATATTTATAACATATTCGTGATTTTCTTTTTTATATTACTCGTAGCCCCTGATATTAAATGTCAAAATTCATTAAAACCTAAGTGATTGCAAAATGATGATACTCCAATTCAACTGCTACATTATCATTTACTTGCCAGAACATGTAATTTTTCCATAAAAAAGAAATTTTCCCTTATCTCCTATTTGTTTACCCTCAGGGGTATTGTTAAGATGGAAAAGTAAATATTAGATCTTCATCTTGATTTAACGGTTTGCTAATATTGAATAATTTTGAACAACTAATGAAGTTTTATTGTTGTGATGGTTTTCCCCATTATTATGAACTCAGAGCAGTAATTAATAAGGGATGTCAACTCTTTGTAGCTTTTATCCTTCTTGATACTCAATCTTGCATTTTGGTCAGTGGGAGCCTCAGAGAGATCAACTTAGCCACTTCGCCACTTTGCCCCAGACAGAATTCCCATGACCTGTGACTTTCAAGGCTAAAAGAGAGAAAGCTGACCATCTTCAAAAGGCCATCTGCAAATTGATTCTCGAGTTCCTTTGTCACAGAACCAATACTCAGTATCTTTCTTAGTACTGGTATAAAATTGTTTCAAGACATTTCATGCTCCAGATCTGAAATCAAAGATTTCTTGAAGAAGTCCCCCTTCCTTTTTTGTGAGACAGGGACTTGCTGTGTAGTCCAAGCGGGGCCTGAACTCACTATGTAGTACAGACTGGCCTCGAACTCACAGCAATCCTCCTGTCCCCTTAGTGCTGGGGTCACACGTGTGCATCATCACACTCAGCTTATGAGGTGCTAGGAAATCAAATTCAGGGCCTTGTGCTTGTTAGGCAAGTGCTCTAACTGCTATGCTATTCTTCTACCCCAAGAAGCCCTCATTCTTTATTGAAGAAACAGCACTTCAAGACTGTTCTGGTAGGCAGATTTGTTCATTTCTGGGAGTTTTCCATAGATTTAACTAAGAATGTCAGAATTAAAATATGGCTTAAATTTTCATTTACTTTTATTCTACAATACCCACAAAGTATTCTGATTAACCCATTATACATAAATATGTAGGCATATTATATATGGTTTATTACAATTATACAATAAAATTGACTTATTTCAAGTTTATACTGATACTTCCAATAATAGGGTATTTAACTTTTTTCTTATATCTGCATACCATTTCTTCCATGCTCTTTGCTTTTAAAAGCATATGTGATAAAAGAATTACAGTAATGTAGAATAATTTATCTGCTTTGTTGCACAATATACACAAAACATCTGATTAACAAAACCAACACAACTGAAAATATGATAGCTAAAAATTTTAAAACTGTTTTGTATATGTTCTCATATTTGACAAGTTGAATTCTACTTCTTTGTCAAAACATATAATCATTACATACTTTGTAGTTCTCATTTAATCCTATCTCTAATGCTTAAACATAAGCATTTAAAGTGGTATTTCTCTACTCATCCTGGTTGTATGAAGTACGTCTACTAGATTCCCAAGGAAAAGTTCATCAGAACAATATTTCTTGCATCCTTCATGGGAATTTCTATACTTGAAAATCAGTCTGGTTGATATATTAACTATCTGCTGCTACATAAGAATCTAGCACAAAACTTAATGTCGGAAAATGTTTTATTTCACAGTCAACAGGTCAAAAATTGAATAAGGGTTCAGAGGTTCCATGTGATATCCCCTGGGACCAGGCACTGTGCTGCACTCGGCTAGGCTGGTTTGCATAGTAAGAGAAGACATCACCACATCAGTGCTTCTCTGCTCACCAGCTTCATGTGGCTAGCTTGGGTTCCGCCTACCATGTAGTCCCAAGGCAGGGAGCTTTATACATGAACTCTAATGTTTACAGAGGTAAAACAAAGGCTGCTGGGGACCTTAAAAACTGGCCTCAAACTAGCACAGCATCACTTCTCATTACCACAGTATTTTAGGGTTTTCTCTCCCAGTTGCTCTGTAACATGCTCACAATGCCTACAAAAAGTGGCCTTGTGATGCTATTTCCTCCTTCCTTCCTTTGTTTGGTTTTAACATATTCACTTCTTCTTGTTCAGAGGATAACTATGAAACCACTAACATAGACTTACAGTCAATACAAAAGCACAATTTAAAATTATCTGACCTATCAACTAAATTAAAAACCCTATTAAATTATATGACAAAAAATACAATACCCATATAACAAAAAGAGATCATTTCATGGACGATTTCTCTATTTTAATTTTCCTCGAACTTTCTTATATACATGACATTTAAATTTTAAAAAATAAAATTTCATGTACTTTTAAAGCCAAATAAAATTAATGGAAGTTTAAAAGTGAAATGACAGTTCAAAAAGTTAAGAAAATTCATGCTAGATAATGTGAAACTTGTCTCAATAAAGCTATTATATCTTTAAAAACACATTATAAGTGCTAAAAATGTCTAAGAGTTGAAAGCTTAAAATTCCAATTTTCTTAGGTAATTTTAAATGTAAAAATTTAAATGTTCTGTGTAAGTGAAAATAAACTCTAATTTTTTTCTGAAAAACAGGCAATCCATAAGCAAAATAATACTAAAATGAATTAAGATAGAGATAATCTTCAGGGTGATAATTAAATTCAAATGAATTCATGTATATAAATGAAGCCAGAAGCTTCTGCTTAGGGAAAGGCTTTCTGGGAAGAGAGTTAAATGAGGATAAGAAAACAAGAAGAGGGCGTATAAAAGTAGCTTCTTAGCTGAGTGTATAGCTGAGTGTATAATCACAGGGTTTTTACATTCAATGCAAAAAACATCCTTCATAGCTATTTCTTTCTTGGTTTTCTATGCCACAGGTACTTAAGTTAAATAGAAGCTCAAATAAGAGATTGAAAAGGAACAGTTAACGTTTCCTAGTGTTTAAAATGGAAACGGCCAGAAGAATGATAGTTAAAAGATAAAAGATAAACTTCTAAAGAGCCCTTAAAACTGCAATCAGTTTGAAAGGCAACATATTCCTAAGCTTTCTAAGCTAAAACTCAATTAGAGGTTAATCCAGTAAAAATTATATACTGTGCTGAAAATAAAGATATCAAACTTTCCCTAAGTATATTCCTTCTAACTCTCCCTTTTGTTCATAATTTTGCAATAATTTGGCCAAAGTTATTCAGCCTAGCTGATCATATGGCTGTCTTCTTTTATAATAAAGAAATATAGAAAACAAGGTCTAATACCGGCCAATGCTAACAACAAGGTGATTGTCCTTAATATGCACAATCCTGACTTCTCATGTCTGCATCAACATGAAATTTAGAAGTATTAAATAAAAAAAATTTCACAATTTCACAGCTTTACAGAATCACAGTACTTTCTTTAGCGCTAACAAGACAACAAATATTTTACCACTTCCACTATAAAAAGAATATTTAAGTTTGTTCATTCATGCAACCAATTACAGTGATACAGAAATATAGTCAAGCCTCTTTTCAGCATAGTTCTCTTTGAAATAGGCAATGCTTTGTCTCATCTTTATACACCGATTTTGGGGTTTTATCTATAGCAAGTTTCTGAAAAACAATTTTTTTTCTTTTTTTTTAATGTATTCTACAGAATCAAAGCAAAGAATTCTAAATTCAGACAAATCCTACTTCAATTTTAATTCTATAGCATAGAGCTGCATTGAAATTCAGCAAGTAATTTCAGAATCTCAGCTTATTCAGCCAAAAAATTACTCACCTTAAAAGTATCCTTTAGATATATTAGGAAAATTAATGATTTAGAAACACATGAAAAATTTTTAGATGTTTAAGTCCAGCACAAATATGAATTTAAAATTATTAATACCTAGGTAGTAGGTAGGTGGCAAAAATAAAGAAAATGCTTGAAAATTACCATCTGAAGATTGTTTGAACAAAGGAGAGAAAAGCAGAGATGCACAGACATCAAAGCAAAGAAACACAACACTCGCAGACTCTAACAGTCCTGGATAGTTTTGTTAACTACTCAGGCCTATGTGATCATATTTTAAAATATTCCAAAGTTTCTAAAGCCACAGTTAATTTCCATTCATTGTCAAAAAATATCAGAAAATTGCACAGAATGTCATTTTAGAGCCAAGGACATAGCACAGTGGCAAAGGGTATGCTCAGCATGCATAAGGATCTGGGTTCAATCACCAGCACAACAAAAAGGGAAAAACACTCATTTTACTGGAGCAAGTTTGTAAACATATCTACATACACACTGCATCCTTGTATGTAAGTCCATTCTTTCTGTAACCCAAAGAACACTAGGGAAAATTAAGGCCACATTTTTTAGTATAAAAGAAGAAAGTTATCCAAAAAAAAAATAATCCTGAAAAGTAACATTTACATTTCAATGTAACCATGGAAAGGATTGTTTAAATATAGATTTTACCATAAAAACAAAACACCAGCTTCCAGGAGAGAACTCTTACAATGCTCTAGCACTTGTCAGGCCTACAAACCTCCCCAAGAAACTAGCTTCAACAGGTCTTCACAGCCTCACCACAACTCAAGCCACATGATTTTGTAACCCAGCCAAAAGTGGTTAGAGCACAGGGAAATAACTCTAGCTCAAAAGAGGCCATACAAAGTCTGTCACCAGGTGCCAATACCATCACCTACCAGAAAAATGACTACTGTACATCATCTCTTGCTTTAATAAAGACTGAACACAAGAAAGGTAGCGGCTGAGGTGGCAACAAGCAGAAACCTTGAGACGGAAGTGTGAACAAAACAATGACCAAGTGAGGAAGAATGATGGTGGGGCCACAGCACCAGTGGGGAAGGGCCACGGCAGAAAACAGAAAACTCAGGCACTGAGGCACAGCAAAAGGTTATTGTTGGGGAGCTGAGCATGCTCCACTGCTCCATGATACTACTCAGCTACAGGTATCAGACGCTTCCTACACCGCGCAGGGAGCACATTCCTAACTCTGCCCCTGCAGTGATCTGAAAACAGCTCATCTCTATTGTCTGGAAAAGACTAAGACACCCCAACTCTCCTTCCATGCTCCATTTCTGAAATGCTAGAAAAAACCACAGGAGTGCATTTTGCTTTAAAAAATAATAATAATACTATATATGCTTTGTTCAGTCACATATGCTTCATGGTTAGAAAAACATTACAACTATACTGAATATTTCTTGGCACACACCACAGAACAAATTACCTCTTTTCTTAAGTTTCTAATCAGTGCCAGTACAGCCAGTACATCCATCAGGCTAAAACTAGAGATCCAAATATTGTCATATCTCTGAAGAAATTCCGTCTTACGGGACCATGTGACAAAGGGCAAAGCTATGCAAAGAGAAATACGTGGACATAAATATGCAAAATTAAAGATGCAAAAAAGTGAGAAAGAAATACTTTTTGCCAGAAGAAGGGCAGCAGACTTCACCAAGTGGACAAATCCACCGGAAGAACGTTCTGAGTTGGGGAAAAAGAAAATGGACAAAGGAATGAATGTGACAATTTCTTGCAAATCCAGGAATGGCAAGTAATTCAGTATGACTAGTGCCCGAGATAAATTTATTTATTTATCTATTTACTTTTGAGGCAGAGTCTTACTCTGTCATCCACGCTGGTCCTGAGCTGACTATGTAACCCAGGCAGGCCTTGAACTCCTCCTGCCTCAGCTTTCCAAGCACTAGGCATTTGCCACCATGTTCAGCTTATGTGGTGCTGGGGAATCAAATTCAGGGTTTGGTGCTTGCTAGGTAAGCACTTTAACCACTCAGCTACTTCTCCAGCCCCTAGAAAAAATATTTTTAGAACAACAAAAAGTGAAATTGATAAAGTTAAGCAGACAACACATCACAAAGAGGCTCATGGGATGCTAAAGACATGGGACTTCACTTTTTCTTTTTCTTTTTTTTTTTCCAGGTTCCGAAGAGAATACTTTATTGGTGAAATTATAGAAGGTAAAAGAAGGAGGGCAAAGCTTCTGCTAGTCAGATGAGCAAACCAGAAATGTGGACTGCCTTCATTCTCTTTCTTGATAAGGAACTCCTGAATAATTTTATCATGAGAAAAAAAATGATCTGATGCTTATTTTATAAAGATGAGCTATGTGGGTTTCAAACTTTTAGCAATGGCAAACCACGTTATAGTTCCTACTGAAAATTGTAAAAAATGCTGTATCAAGCATAATGACACCTCAAAAGATCAAAAAAATTACAGCACAACAGGAATAAAAAGTGAAGCAAATAACTCAAAGAGAAAAGAAGTACATCTGTAGTCTGAAAACACCTGGTAATCTAAGGTACAAGAAACTACATCTTGACAGTCACTGGGCAAAGTAAGGGAAAAGGGTCAAAATTGACTGGATTTAAGTTAAATTTTGTCTTGGGGTAGTGATAAGTCCTGATGTCACAGAGAAATAAAACAAATCCTCTCTGAAAGACAGATATTACAAAAAATAACCTTCCAAGTAAAATACCCAAAACAGAGCAAAAGATAACCAGAAAAACAAGGACACTGGGCTTCAGGCAAGGCTTGGGGCAGAGGTCACCAATACAAGGGCCAACTGGCAAGAATCACAGACAATGCACTCACTGTCAGGTAATGAAACACTTCAGCAGATATGTTTGAAGAAACAAAAATAAAGAGAAATAAGACATAAACAGGTGATAAAGAATTTTGGGGACAAAATAAAAAATAAAAAAATTTTAGGAAAATAAACAAAAGAAACAGGACTTCTAAAACAAACCGACCAAAATTTAGCAAAATAATAGAGGCTAGTCTCATCACAGCCTATAAGATGTAGGAAGAATAAAATGGAAGACAATCAACAAAAGAAAAAAATTATCCTTCAAAAAAATAAGAAGATAAATGAGAGGATAAAGTAATGAAAATCTCAGTATGATTAATCAGAATCTAAACAAACAGGAAAAAGAAAATGGCACATATTTGAAGAAACTGTGGCTTAGAAGGGTTGTGGGGGTGTTGGGCGGTGTAGCTCAGCAGTTAAGAGTGTTTGCCTAGCCGGAGCTAGGCCCAACGGTTACTCCCCAGCACCACATAAGACTGGGCAAGGTGATACACTACTGGAATCCCAGCAACGGAGGCTAAGGCAGGAGGATATTCACATGTTCGAGGCCAGTCTGGATTATACCATGAATTCACGACCAGCATGGACTGCACAGCAAGGAAAAGGGAAGGGAGGTGATGGAGGTAGTAACATACAAGTGGTCAATGGGCACAATAAAACATGCTCAGCAGCATCAGTTATTAAGAAGATGCAAAATAAAGGAAGGTAGTACTTCAAATCCAACAGGATAGTTCTATTTAAAGTATACACAAAAAATTAAGACAACTGGGGTTCAGCTCAGTGGCAAAGACTGGCCTTTGGGACTCATGAAGCACTCAGTTCAAAAACAGATAGAGGAAAGAAACCAAAGTATCTCACTACAGAAAATCCCTAACCACTAAAGACTAGAGAATAGGAAGAAGAAAGGCTCTACAAAACAGCAGAACACAACAGTGCAAGCAGCAGCAGTATGCCCTTACCTCTCATTACCCCCAATGTAAGCACCCTAAATCAAAAGGCAGAGTAATCGAATGGCTTTTTTTTAAAAAAGGGGGGTGGGGGGTGGGGGTGGTGCTAGAGGATGGCTCAGCAGTTAAGTTCGATTCCCCAGCATCCCATAAAGCTTGATGCAGTGGCACACGCCTGTAATCCTAGCACTCGGGAGGCTGAGACAGGAGGACTTCTGTGAGTCCAAGGCCAGCCTGGGCTCCACAAGTGAGTTCAGGACCAGTCAGGGAGATAGAGCGAGACCCTGTCTCAAAAAAAGAAAAAGAAAGAAAGAAAGAAAGAAAGAAAGAAAGAAAGAAAGAAAGAAAAGATGGCCTGACTACGTGCTCCCAAATAGAGACTTATTTCACCTTTACAGATACACATACATTGAAAGTGAAGGAATGGAAAGCAGTATTCCATGTGATGGAAACAAGAGAACAGACATAGTTACATTTAGATAAAATATACTTAAAGTCAAAAACTGAAAAAAAAAACAAAAATTACATTACATGCATTATATAATGATATAACTGTTGTAATTAGGTATTCACTCAACATCATAGCATATAAACATAATAGCAAATATTAATACATTGAAGGAAGAGACACACTACAATACAGTAACAGTGGGGGACTTCAACATCCCACTCTCAGAATGAAAATATCACCCAGACATCAGGAAATAGCAGACAATAATTATTCTACACTAAATGCACCTAAATGACACTTAGAGCCCATTCCATCCACCAGCAGTAGAATGTACATTCTTATCAAACTCACAGGAACACTTCTTAGGACAGATCGTATATTAGATCACAAAAAAGTCTGAACAAAAATAAAAACATTGAAATCACATCAACTATCATTTCATTCATACTAACAAGAAACTAGAAGCTAAATAACAAAAGGAATTCCACAAAATTCAGAAATTGGCGGAAGTAAGAACCTGAACAATTGAAACAAAGAACAAATTAAAAGAGAAATTTTAATATTTCAACAAAAACTAAAATGGACACACAAAATATCAAAACTAATGGATGCTGCAAAAGTAGTTCTTAGATGGAATTATAGCAATAAACACCTTGTCTTAGTTACTCACTCATAGCAGTGACAGAATACCCAACTCCACAATTTAAGGGAGGAAAGATTTTATTTAACTCACAGTTTCAAAAGGCTTCACACAGTCTGTTTGTGGACAGCTGGTAAGTACATGGTAAGTACTTCTCACCCACTGCAGACAAAAGCCATGTAAGTCTGTAAACTCAGGCAAAGGCTACAGCTTTCCCTAGAAGAAGCTGCAATGCTGTTTCTTCTTCCTTCCTTTAACTACTTCAAGCAGACAGTTACCTCTCCCTCCTTAGGGTGGGTATCCCTCCCCCACTTCCTGGCCCACAGCAAAGAACAAACATCTGACATCTATACTCCTGTCTCCTGATGACTAAAACTGCAACAAGTTGGCACTATCTTGCCTGGTCAAACCCCAAACAGCTGCCCCTTCCAGTCAGGCTCTACTTCCTAATAGCACACAATTTCAAATTTGTGAGATTCTGGGGGGACACCCAAGATTCAAACCATAGCACACCTACACCAAAACAAGTTTTGTTGTGGTCTGGGTCTGGAGTGGTCCCAAAACACCTCACATACCTATGGATACTTTCTATGTTGGGAGGTGGGACCTGGCTGGAAGGGGTGGATGCTTGGGGCTTGACCTTGAGGAGTGGGAGCTAGCTCTGTCCTCCCTCCTGCACGTGGTTCTTTTTTGATGCCTTGAGGAGCCCTTTCTTCAGCCCTGTGACATGGTTCCACCATTTCCAGCTACCCGTCATAAATGGACTGTTACCTTTTAAAACTGTGAGCTAAAACAAATCTCTCCTCTCTGAAGCTGTGGATGTCAGGTATTTTGTCCCAACAACAACAAAAAAGTAATTAAGGCAGGACTCAAACAGCCTATAATAAAAGTAATACAGATCAGGACAGAAATAAATCAACAGAAGCTAGGAAACAATATGGAAGAGCAAAATAAAAAAAACCGTTTTCTGAACAGATGAATTCAATGAAACTTTAGCTAGTTAAGAGAAAAAGGAGCCTCAAAATCTGGAAAGGATACATTACAACTGACAGCACAGAAAAAGAAGCATCTTGGGAAATCCCTATCAACAATTAGACACCAACAAATTGAATAACCTAGAAGAAATGGATACGTTTTACACCTACGACCTACTAAGACCAAATCATGAGGAAAGAGAATATCCGAACAGACCAATAAAAGAAACAAGACTGAATCAGCAATAAAAGTCTCCCCTCAAAGAAAATTCCAGGACCTAAGGACTTCACTGTTAAATTTTACCAAACACTTAAAGCCTTAATATGAATCCCTAAATTCTCAAAATACTGAGGAACAAAATACATTGAAACCCATGAGGCCAGAACTACCTAGATATCAAAGCCACACAAAGGCACCAAAATAAAGAAAATTACACTTCAACATCCCTGATCAATAAGATGCAAAATCCTCAAGAAAATACTAGCAAATGAAATTTAATGGGACATTAAAAGTATCTTTACCATAATCAAATGATTTATTCCAGGGATGCAAGGACATTTCAACAGATACAAAATGATACATTAACTGAAGGACAAAAGCCATATGATCATCTCAATAAATGCAGAAAAGGCACTAAGCGAAAAACAACATACTTTTATGAAAAAAAAGCTATCAACAAGTTAGCTGTAGAAGCAACATATGTCAAACATAATAAAGATCATCTACAACAATCCCACAGCTAACATCATACTCTATTGTTAAAAGTGGAGAAGGAACAAGACAAGGATGCCCACTCTCACTACCTCTATTTAATACAGTCTTACCAGCCAGAGGTCTTCGGGAAGAGAAATAACAGCATCCAGAAATGACAAAGATGAAGTGAAACTGTCTTTGTTTGCAGATAATATGATCTAATGCATACAAAATCTCAAATAGTCTCCCAAAAACCACTACTAAATGGACTCAAAAAAGCAGGATGTAAAAATCAGTAGCATTTCCATAAACTAACAATAAAAAGTGAAGAAATAAAACCACTTATTATAGCTAGTAAAATAATGAAATACCTAGGAATAAATTTAATCAAGTAGGCAAAATGAACTACCCACCAAAGGTTATAAAACACCAGTCAAAGAAATTAAACACAAGAGAGTAAATAAATGATTATACATGGCAATAATGAGTTAAAATAATTCATTTCTATAGTTAAGACTTGTATTCTTTGAAGTGTATGTCACAAGGCTTTTTCATTTTTCCCTGCTTTCTCTCATTTTTCTCTTCCCATTCTCTTACTTCTTCTGGACCTATACTCTTGAAATTTGCCCATTTATGAAAGCAACGAGATTAATAAAGTATAAAGAAAAGTGAGAACACACCTGAAGTCTTGCTAGTTGTGCAGTACGGGCTACTATTTTATTGTATGGCTCAACAATTTTTGCTTTCATCCTAATGGGAAATAAAAAAAGAGAGGAGTGAAGATAAAATCATTTGTAAAATATCAATGGATAGAAATATTTCTATTCCATATATTTATAAAATGAACAACAGTACCTGTCAACAGCTCCCTGTAAAGCCCCAATTCTTGTCTGCATCATCTGAAGAACACCTAGAAAAACGTAACAGCTTACACTGAATTTACCAATTCACAAAGACTCACACCGGGTAAATACAATCCAATTAAATTTATATGTATGTGTACACATGCTGGTCAGCTGACACAACGGAAAACAGGCTTAACTCAGCCCCACAGCTTCTGAGGTCTCAACGCATGGTTAGCCCACGCAAAGGAGAAACACCACACAGAAGGGCACGTGAAGCAGAGTAGCCAGGAAGCAAAGCAGAGAAAAGGGCCAGACAAAAGAGGACAGAAACCAGATACAGACCCAGAGTCATACCTCCATAACCCACTCACCAGATGTGTGTTTTATTAATCTTTCAAGCCAATCACTTTGACTCAAGATGAACTGTCACAATATACAAATATAATTTTAACTTTTCCAGCCACCATACTATCGATAACAACCAACACCGCCCATTTGCACTCTGACAAAGCCTGTATCCAGCCTCCTCCTTCAATCTTTGCCCTATAAAAGAAAACTGAGAGGGATCTGGGTTAACTGCTTCTTGGATATAGGATTTCAATTTGGGGCATAAAAAAAGTTCTGAAGCTAAACAGTGGTAATCATTACAATATTAAAAATGTACTTAATGCTGCCAAATTTCATACTTTAAAATGGTCAAAATAATGAATTTTAAGTTCATTTTACCACAATTATCAAAACAGCGCCTTGATATGTTTGAAAGCTCAAATTATATTACATCAATATTCTGTTAAAAACCTTTCCATGGTCTCTCCATTGTATTAAAACTACAGTCCACAGCTTGGTGAACAAGGCCCTGCATGACTGGAAATGGCATACTCACTGCCTACCACATTCTGTCCAGCCCTGACGTTCCTACTCGATGACAGGATACCCCAAAGGAGATTCCCTTATTATCTCTTCTACAGTATACTATGTTTTCTACTTAATGGAATTAATTATATATCATCTTCCATATTTATTTAATATTTTACTCTTCCACCAGACCATTAATTCCTGAGGTTAAGCTAAGTATCTTTTTCAAAAAAAAATTCCTGAGCTAAATATATAAAAAGTCACATAATTATCTACCTAATCACAAATGTTATTCATTTTTAATTATTCATTTAAACCTAGGTTGTACACTCTACATGCACACTATAACATACTTTTTCTATAATACAAAATAATACTAACATTAAACCCGATGTGCTCTAAGATTCCAAACAGCTTTCAGAATCAAAGAAATCAACATTTACTTTAATCTTAAAGTTAAATGCATCAATTTTCCCATTCTTGAAAAAGCAGTATTGTTGAGTGGTTCACGCCAATAGAATGGCATGGACCTAAGGATTCTCTTTTTTTTCTGCTGGTTCTATGGCTCACTCATCAGAAACCTCCAAGAATGAGTTTCCCTGCTTATCTTTGTTATTCCCATTACCTTACATCTAATTACCTCTACAACCCACTCTTTACAGTTTTCACAAATATTGCAACAAGACACATCTCATCAAGGTCACCTGAAACCTTCAAGCTGTCAAATGTAATTGTCAGTCTATTTTTACGCTCTCAAAATCCATGACAAACTTGATCATTCATTCCCTGAAACACTTTATTTCCCTGTACACAGCTAAATCATCCAATCATCATGCTCCCTGGTTTCCTCTTATTGGTGCTCCTCCTCCTATTAGAGAATTCTATGGCTTGGATTATCACTAAGACGTGACTTGAAACAATCTTCTCCATCTACAATTTTTGGAGTTTCATTCAATCCAGTGTTCAATATTATTTGCTAAATAAAATTCAGATTTCATATACAAGGTCTGGAAGTTCTTTTTGACAAGTGTCTTTAGCTGCATAATCATATGACATGAATGAATTCAAAACATTTACTTTGCATGGTCATTCTGACCTTGTAAGTCACACAATGCCAGTGTAAATAAGTTGGATAAACAGATACCATAATATTATACAAGTCTGCCTTTTCATTGCATGGAACTTAGCAGCTTCCTTCACTCAATTTTTGATCATGTGTCATACAGATACAAAGGAGGACTTCCAGACTAGCTCAGAAAGAGGCAAGAATGGGGTGGAGGTATAGCACATAGGTCAGAACACTTACCTAGCAATCAAAAGGCCCTGAGTTCAGTTCCCCAGCGACACATAACAACTGGGTATGGTGGCACACACCTGTAATCCCAGCACTTAGGAAGCCGAGACAGAAGAATTTCTGTGAGTTTGAGGCCAGCCTAGGCTACACTATGAGTTTAAGCCCAGCCTAGACTACAGAGCAAGACCTTATCTCAAAAAAAAAAAAAAAATGATGAGATAAATGTTTGAAACAATGAGGAAATACTCTGAGAGGAATTCATGGCAATGTGTCTTTTACTGTCATAAAATTTTTAAATTTAAATATTCACCATATATTTTGATCATCCCTTGTATACACACACCCACATGTGCACAAAAAGTACATTTATCTACATAAGGGACTTTCCCCTTTCCCTGTATCTGTCTGTGCATACAACACACACACACACACACACACACAATCTCCACCCTTAAATTCAAATAAAAAAACACATAACTTCTACAATACCCTACCTCTATTAAAAATCATAGTTTCCTCCAGTCTATTTTATCTCAGGTATTCATACCATTGTTGTGGTTTTTATCTAGAATGTCCCCCAAATATGTCATGCATCTAGGGATAGTGCATACTGTTAGGAATTGAGACCTGCTTAGTAGAAGCAGATGCTTGGAGCTTGACTTGGAGGGCTGTGTGCTGGTTCTGCCCTTTCTCCCAGACTTGGCTCTGTTCTGCCATGCCATGAGCCCAGCTCCAGACCAGACCTGGCCCCAGCCCTGTCATGTGATTCCCACCGCTTCCCAGCTGACCACCCCTGAAGGGACTATGACCTTCCGAAACAGTAAGCTAAAAAAAAAAAAAAAACCTTCCTTCCTTAAAGATGTGGATGCCAGGTATTCTGTGCCAAGAGCATCGGTAGTGCTAAGATTAGGGTCAGACACTATCTCAAAAACAAAAAAGAAAAACAAATGTAATACATAGCACACTGGCTTTTCAGCATCTCAAAATAACATTCTCATCAATGCTGAGAAATATACACTAGCTAAAATGAATGCTAACCAACACTTTTACATTCAAATAATCTGAAGAACATGCTTAATAGGAATTTAAGACAACAGCCTTTGAGATATTAAACATCCAATCAATGGGCAGTCTTTTTAATCCATTCAGTTTGTTTAGCACTGGAGGAATCAAACGGAGGGCCTCACACATGCAAGGTACACACTCTGTCCCTGACCATAATCTCAGTCCTAAACTGTATTTTAAACTTTATAATCCTTGAAGAGCATTCTGAGAAAAACAAGAACTTGAAAGAACCTAATGCATGGAAAAAAAAAATCACAATGACAACTATATTTACTGTGATTATTCATCTACACATGTGAACAAAAAGAATCAATGTGCTATTATTCCACGTAGGCAAGTTTCAAAACTAAAAAAATTATCATCTGCTTTGAAATCACCATTAAGATAAAGTACTACTGGCTCTCTGAAAGATACAAAATATTAAAAATATTAATTTTCAATACTAGGTCAATCAGTACTTAGAGCCTGTTAATTTCTAAAAGAACAGTAAAGTGCCTAGCCTGGATTTTCAAACAACAGCATCATATCTCAAAATACTAAGTTTTTCACCACTATTTCTTAGAAACACTGTATAGCTGAGTCTAAATTCTGGCTCATAAAAAATACCAGAAGAAGCATGAAAGAATATTACATCACAGAAACAATATAGTTCCTTCTTAACAGTTTGATCAACACAGGGGAAAAGCACTTTTCTTGTGATGTGCAGACTAATATTAATAATTATAACACAAGTAAAAATGTAAATTATAACAGCAACATTTCATATTTATGAGCTGTTGAGAAAAATTCATAAAGGACTAACAAAAATGAGAGGACTCATAAAAGCAAAAATTCAGTGTGTTACTATTTACCACAGTTCCTTGGGGGGGGAAACGTCAAAGAAGGACAGACTACAAAAAAGTAAAAAAAGAATTTAAGTTTACTTCCTCAACTACCCACTCTGGTTGTGCTGATTTTTTTTATTTAAATTAACAAACAGCTTATTCCATGAAGGCATTGTTGTAAGCATTTTTCTAACTCATTTAATCCTCAGAATAATGCCATATTGGTACATTATTAATATCCCATTTTACATAAGGAAAAGCACAGAAAACCTAAACAACTTGCCCCAAACCACTATCTAATAAGCAGTAAAGCCAGGATTTGAATCCAGATGGTCAGATCATCAGCCCAGGAGTCAACAAAGCTGTATTAAAGTTTTACTGAAACACAGCCAGACATGCTCATTTTCCTATTATCTGACTGATTGCACTCAGCCCACCATTTCACAGTTCAGAAGCTGTAACAGAGATTGGACGGCTTGCAACATCTAAAATTATTTACTATCAGATGCTCAACAGAAAGAGCTTGCTGATCACTGGGAACTCTATCTCATCAGTAATTGTGGACAGAAGTATACCTTCCAAAGACTCAATCCCAGTTGCTTGTGCCAGTAAATCTTCATGTCTTGCAACGACCTGAAATTCAAGAATGAATAATCAGTATTCAGTCTGATTCACTGTGGGTATTTTTCTCTGAAACCATAACGTAAAGTAAAAGGCTGCTCTGGGCGCCCTGAGAGAATAGGCAATAGGAAAAGAAAACAAAAGGTATGCTAAAGGAAGACACAAACAGTGACAGTAAAATTCAAAGCTCTGTCTTAATCTGAGATGCTAAAATAAAATACCAGCAAATTTAAGATTTGTTGTCTCTAGTTCTGCAGGGAAAGAAGTTCAAAATCAAAGTGCTGGCAAGTCAGTGTCTCCTGAGGATCTAGTCTCGTAAGTGGTACCTTCTACCTGTCCTTACACGGTGAGAAGGAGGAACAAGTTCCCTTGTGCTTTTCTCAGAAGGCCACTAACCATCGGCCAAAAGCCTCACTTCTTTTTTGTGTGTGTTCTGCATTAATAGGGATTAAATGCAGGACACAAAAAGGTAAAAGGGCTATTGTCCCATTTTATACCAGATCTAAGTTTCCTCATAAACAGTCATTTATTCATGTGCTATTTCATCTAAACATTTATAAGTAACCATTTAAACAAAAGGCTGTACTAGTAAATATATCATGAAACCAATCTATAAAAATTACAGAAATGTAAAGCAAAAAGGAAGTCTCAAATTTCTCTACTGTAATATTCTGTGATTTTGAAAACCCTCAAAGACAGTAAACAATAAGTGATATGATGAGATTAGTACTCATCTCCTAACTTCTTATGTTGTGATCTACTCCCCACATTTTTCAACTAATAAAGTGTAAACTGCCAAGGTAACACCCCAGTGTTCTTATTCATATTGCCTTCCTTGCAAACCTCCATTTTCTATTATCTTTATCAAAGACCTTTGCCCCTTACATTCACTGCACATAGATTTTGATGGTGAACATAAAGAATGAACAAGAAGTAGGTATATTATCTTCAACTAACATAATGTGCTTTACAGCAAACTTTGCAAAAATGTAGTTTAGGAAATAAAGCACACTGGTAATTAACGCACCTATTCATGTAAACACGCACTTAGATTTAACAATAACAAGGTTACAAAGAAGGCTAAATTACCACTTCAAACTGAATAACCTACAAAGCCCAGAAGATTAGAATTACCTGTAGATGTAATTCTTTGTCCAACTGACTGATTCCTTGGGCAAGTTTCGCCAGTTGTTCAGCAATTACAGCTTGATGAATAGATTGAGAGGTGTAAGTCTTTACATCAAAGTCTTCATTTAAAAAGGCACTGTAACACTCTAGAAAAAAGAAAGGCTTATTTACTTTGTACTAAACTGCAATGTTTAAATAACAAAACAATTATAACTAACATATTTTGACCATTTCCCCGCATGCTACAAACTACTGTAAATGCTTCATATGATAACGAGGGGTAGGCAGAGTCAGCAAGAAGAGAAGTGGTTCTCAACAAAAGCTTACTACATGCCAGGCATTGACCTGAGCACCGCACTCATAAGGACTCACTCAATCCCCACATGCCCTGTTGTAACTATCATTCTTGTCATTTCACAGATAAGGAACAAACAAAATCCTAAAATTTATACAGAAGCAAAAGAGACGTAGAATAGCCATATTTAATAAAGCAGGGGACATTACAAATCCCAGACATATGGCTTGGGGTGTAGCTAGTGACTGGAACTTGCCTAACAAGCACAAGACCCTGGATTTAAATCACCAGCACCACAGTAACGGAGCATGGTGGCATACACCAGTTATCCTAGTATTCAGGGGACTGAGATAGGAGGACAGTCAGGTGTTCAAGGCCAGCCTAGGCTACATAGTGAGTTCAGGACCAGCACAAACTACACAGCAAGACTGCCTCAAAATAAATAAATAATTAAAATTCCAGATACAGCATAGTACTGTAACAAAAGACATGTTGAACAATCTAGAAGCATTCCCATGTACCTTTAGCCATCTGAGCCTTAACAAATAGGCTAAAAACAAACGCTGAAGATGCTTTAGCAAAGGGTAAACAGAAAACTCATTATTCACATGCAGAAGAGTAAGTCTAGACACATACTTCTTACTCAGTACTAAAATCAATTCAAAATGGATCAAAGACCTAAAAATGAAAAACAAATACTACATCAAGTAGAAGATATAAAAAAAAAAAAACAAGAAAAATGTTTGAAGACACAGCCATGGACAAAGACTTCGTGAAGAGAACTACAACTGTATAAGACATAATACCAAGAATCAATAAATGAGAATGTAATAAACTTTAGAGCTTCTGCATAAAAAAAAGGAAATTATTCTGAGCAAAGTGAAGAGACAACGTACAGAATGAGAAAATATTTCTGCAGCTACATTTAAAATAAGTAACTCAAATCAGATCCCAAAAATAAATGATCCGACTAAAAAATAGGCCCATAATATGAACACATATTTGTCAAAAGTACAAATGGCCAGTAAGTATGAGAAAAAGTGTTTACCACCTTTGGCCATCAGAGAAATACTGTCAAAAATGGCCATCTTACCAAATCACAACTTCAAAATTCTGTATTATTTCAGTAAGAATAGCTATCAAGGATACCAAAAAAACCAGCATATGCCAGCAAGAGGGTGGAGGAAAAGGAATTCTTCTATGCTATTGGTATGAATGTAAACTTGTACAAGTACTTTGGAAAACAGAGAGGAGGCCTCAAAAACTGAAAATAGAAATTCCACTGGACCTAGCTATACCTTCCCTGCATATCCTCCCAAAAAGACTTAAGACACCATAAAAGAGTGATACATGCATATCCATGTTTACAACAGTGCAGTTCACAATAGTTAAATTATGGAAACAGCCTAGATACCTATCAACAGATGAATGGATAAAGAAAGTGTGGTATATATACACAATGAAGTATTACTCAGCCTCAAAGAAAGATAAATTAGTCACTTGTAAAAAAAATACATGGCTTTTGAGACCATAAATGAAATAAATCAGAAACAAACGTTTAAATAGGACATAGTTTCTAAGAGAAACCCAAAATACAAATAATTTAAAAAGTAAAGTAAGAAAAATATGAAAAGAAATAGGAAGGTGGGTATTTTTTGAAGATGGAGAAGAGAAATAGGAGAAAGGAAAGATGAAAAGAAGAGAGATGTGGGGAGGGCATGATGATCACCAAAAAGGATCAACATACTATATAAGTGTGTGTGTATATGTGTGTGTCAATTCATCAAAATAAATTTAAGTATCACAAACATATGCTAATATCAATAAAAGGAAAAAATTTATGGCCTAAAATATCTCTAGATGAAGGTGTCAATACTGTTATAATAAAGTGAAATGAGAATTTTAATAGAAATAGGCATAAAAACTTATAGATATTATTAAAATTTGATTTATGGGTGAAGTAAATACATTTAAAAACTACTTAAAATATATTTTTAATAGGAAGAAGAAATAATGCTAAATGTTAAAAAGAAGGTATCTTTGTGTAAGGAATCCACAAATCTGTAGGTGGGAAAAAAATGAGAGAAAAGTTAAAAATACATACAAAGAGAGCACAAGGTAGGTATATAGTACAAGGTAACCAGATGGTTAATAGAAAGAAGGCTGCTTTGCCTGAGATTATAAAAATAAAAAGCAAAATAGAGCACTTATAACAACACTTACTTCCAATATATCCACTATAATCAATGTATGCTCCATAAGCATAATATCTTCGCTTATTATCACATCCTTAGAGCCTGAACAATACCAAAAATACAACGGTACTCAATATTGGGTAAATGAACTAATCTTTATGTCAGCTGAAAAAATAGCATTCTGCTAAATCAAAAAGGAGTAAAAAAGGATATTGCTGATTTGACCTTAATTCTCAGACCTACCCATTTCCTTCCATTTACCAAATGACTCTCAGAATTAAGAATCCTGTTCAAAAGATGAAATGGCAAACTGTGCCAAGCACAGGGAAGGTTTGGTAGCAGCAGAGCCGTGGAACATTTTAATAATGAGAATACTGACTTCCATATATCTAGATCATAAAATGTATGTGTTGGGCAGAAAAGGCAAAGAATGACAGATGAAGCTCCAAGGGACAACTAGAGGGCATGTAAAACATCCAAAATATTCAACTTCTAGCTCCTTAAGGTTTTAAAGCCAAGAAAGTGCACTGTCAGCTTTGTGTGCTACAACAATAACTTGGGCAATGTTATGACACATGACTGAAAATAGATTACTCACACCACAGTGTGCTCATGTTTTGGCTTTTGATAGCCAAATGTTATATTTTCAGAAATTGCATGTGTGCTAGATTATAACACACATAAGTATCTTAAAATCAATGATGTAAGAGTCCTTACACTGTGAAAGTAGGAACATGCTACAAATCAAGGCTCTATTTTCCCCGCAAGCTGGTTTACCAGCACACTACGGAGTAGAGCCACAGGCATTCAATACAGTACAGCCCTGTGCTACCAGCCCAAGGTACAGAATGAAGGCCTGCATAAAGCAGTGTTATCAGAAATATCCAGGAAGTGGCAAGCTTGACAAATATTTAGACACAGTATATTTAGAGCTCAGTGACAAACGGAAAATGGGTATTTACCTACAGCAAATCGAGGTTGATCCCCAAGTTTCTTCATTAACTGATACAGGTAATTCAGTTTTGCATTAAGCAAGTTCAATGGACATTAGATATGCCAAGATGAGTAAGAACAAACCTCTACTTCCAAGGAACTCAGAGTCTACATGAGCTACAAGCATTTGTTTGAGTACAAATAATAAATGGCAACGAAGACAAATAGAATAAGATTTGGGGGAAAAGAGTGGAAAAATTACTTTTTCTTCATTTTTAGAAATTGTTCTATTTGTTCAAATATAGGCTTTTTATATGTAGAAATACTTGCTCACTTGTTCAAATATAGGTTTTTTATATGTAGAAATACTTGTTCACTATCAAGATAAAAATTCCAGGGGCTAGAATAGCACAACAGTTACAGGACTTGCCTAGCAAGTGTAAGGCTCTGGGTTCAATTCCCAAACACCATATAAAGCTGGGTATGGTGGCACACAGCTGTAATACCAGCACTCAGGAAGCTGAAGAGGAGTGCCTAGTACAAGGGTAGCTTGGTATACATAGTGAATATATGACTAGCATGGGCTACATAGCAAGACCCTCTCTCAAAGAAAAAAAAATTCCAGGAGTCTGGTAAAAACATAGTACTACAATTCACGTGTGAGTACACACACATGCAGTAAAATGGAGAGTAAGTCGGGAAAACACCAAAAAGTTAGAGATTAAATAATACAAAGAGACCAAGTAGAAAAAACAAGAAAGTTGTGACAGTTTGAATATGAGATGTCCCCTCAAGATTCACGTATGGAGGGTTCTAACCTCATCAATGGACTACTACTATTCAGAGGTGAGGCCTGGCTGGTGTAAACAGATTGTGGCATGCTCTGAAGGACATATCTTCTCTGTGGCTCCCTGGCCATTACTCTGTACTTCCCGAGTGCCATGAGGGAGTGTCATGAGGTGAGCAGCCTTCCTCTGCACATGTCTACCATCTTTTTTCCTTGAAGTCAGCTGCCAAGCACTGACGCCTCTGAAACCATGTGACAAAATAAACTCTTCCTCCCCAAAGTTGGGTCCTAGTGACAGAAAGATGGCTAATGCCAAAAGAAGAAACAATTTAAAGAAATTCAGTGGTCAGCAGGTCAGACTTCCCAAAGACAAAAATGTAAGGAAGGCTGCATGCTGACTACTGAATGTAGCATTTACGGCCTCACATTTCTCAGAGGTAAGTCACATGATGCTTTTTTATAGCTTCTCATTCCCAGAAACACTTCCCAAATTTTCAAACTATGCATCTTCTCTGAGATTGCATCAATCCGGTCTCATGTCAGTGAAAAAATCTTCAGAAATCACAGTAAGTGCTTAATTTACTGGGTACTTTTGGTAGTGCAGGGGAACACCACTGAATCGAGGTGAAATGATCTGACAACCATCTACAGGAAACAGGAGAGTACCTAGAGAATTAGGATTTTAAAAAGTAAAAAGAGCACAGAACCCATTAAATACAATAGGAAAGTATTTCAAGAAAGCAATCCAATACTTTTTAAGTTCAGATAAGGATCAAATGTGACCATTTGACCCACTCTCGGGAAGTCACTGGAGACTCTGGCAAAGAAAGGGACAGGACACCTGAGGAGACAGGAAGAAAGTCCAGGAGATGGGAGGGGCTGATTGTCCTTAGGAAGAGGCAGAGGTTTCATTTCTCTTGTATGGAAATATACAGGGGGAAAAAGGAAAACGATTAGTGTAAGTTCAGGTTCAGTTCAAAGGTTTGAGGGCCAAAAACAGAGCAAATTCACATGTGACGAATTCTAGTTCTTCTTGTTTGGTTTTGTTTCATTTTGTTTTTAGGAAAGCTGAAAGTCACCTGTTGAGTGTAAAGAGATTTATAAAGGTTAAAGAAAATCTAAATAATCACAGTGGAGAAGGGTCTTGTTTACACTTAAAATTTATTTTGAAGAAAAAAAGATTAGCGTCATATTAACTGGATTTATACAATTGTGCTTTACTGATGTACCTTTTTGGGGACAATTTCTCTCCAAAACTATCAATAAATCCAACTGCTGTATTCCAGACACAGAGACACACACCCACCCGCCCATCCATCCACACACCGATCCAGGCTGAAGACTCTCGGTCTCATTGTGGCAACTGCCTCTCAAAAAAAATTTAAATAATCAGATAAATGCCTGCAAGAGGGTAGAGCATCGCAGCTCAGGAATTTAACGAAGGTGTTTCCAATTCTTATTTATTGAAACGGGGGAATTGCTCTGTAGTACTGGGCTACTCCTTAACTCACTATACTCACTATATAGCCCAGGCTGGCCTCAAACTCACAGCATCTTCCTACCTCAGATTACAGGTGTGTGTCACCACGTCCGGTCTGGGTGGTACTGGGGAACTGAACTCAGGGCCAACTGCTCAACTCTTAAGCGGCTGACGCCTATTCTAGGTTCTACATTTCTCACGGGCCAGAAAGCCTTTCGTGAGGCACAGCAGCGGCCAACGCGGGCCACTAGGTGCAGGGTTCTAGAACTTTAGGGAACCGTGAGGCGCGTACAGGATGGAGTTGAAAGAGCAACAACCTCAAACCAGTAGTCCCCAAGAGACCAAAGAGAAAGAGGAGAAAGTCACCGGGGTTAACTGTTTCCTAGGGCAGCACCCCGACGCCCAGGGCCAGGCAGAGGGGAGTGGTCACGCCCAGACGAAAAACTTTCCGCAGAGCGACGGGTTGAGTCCGCCACCTTGGCCCAGGCACGCAGCACGGCAGCGCCTGAGCCCCACACCTCGGCCGGACCCCGACTCCTTACCGTCCTGCAACAGCTCTCGCACTGTCGCTGCCGCGGCTCCAGAGCCCAGAGTTCCAAGCCCAGCCACGGGGACGCCGCCGTCGCCGCCTTCCATGTTGGCAGGTGGCGGGCAGATGGCGTCAGTGGCGCGGCCGCCCCGCCCGGATGGTGACGTCGAATCCCGGCGCCGCCCGCCGCGCCAGTCAGGGACGCCGGCGGGCTGCTGCCTCCCGCTTGCGTGCTGGGTCTCGCCCGGCTGAGGGTCCTGGGGCCCCGCAGCTGCGCCCGCACTCCTTCGTGAGGGGCCACACCGGGACACCACGGTGTGCCTTGCCGCAGCACCGAGCCGAGCCTCCGCGGCAGGCGTGTGTCCCGGGGCCGGGGAGAAGGTGGGCGCCTGACCGTCCCGGGCCAGACCCGAGAAGCCGGCCTCGCGGCTCAGGGCCGGAGGGAAACCGAGCTGTCTGGGAGTTCCGCCGTCGCGCCGCGCGCACAGCAGGCGGGACGCAGGCCTGCAGGCTCCGTCTGTCCCACGCCTTGGTAATGTCGGGATGAAAGCAGGCGGGAAAGGCTTAGGAAGAAACGTAGTCAAGCGTTGGCTGTTGCAGGAAGTGCTTTGTAGCCCTAAACGCATTTGATACTCGTAAGAACTCAGGCGAACGGGTCATTATGTCTTCTTTTGACTATAAGCGTTCTCCCTAATATATTTTTTGTATCAATCATGAAGTAGGAGCGATTTTTTTTTTGAGTGGAGTCACGTTGCAGAGCGTGGTGTACTCGACTCACAGTAGAGAGTACTTAATACTAATCATTGTTAATGATAAATGGCACCGTCTGTGCATTATAGAGGTGTTTTCTTCCATAGTTTAGTCCCCCAATGGAAAAATGTTAAAAGATTGCGTAATAGTTGTACCATGAAAAGCTTTGAGCCCGCACTATCCGTACCATCACAAGTTTACAAACACAAGACTGGAACCGCATCCAAAAGTAAATAATAGGTAAGGCAGAACCCCTTCCACCGAACACTTGCACCTCGTGCTAACCAGAGTACTCAGTTCCACGTTTGGCTTCCCATTGACATCACCTGGAGAACTTCTGAAAACACAGTGCCTGCACCCGTTAAGCCCAAGAGATTTAGATTTAATAGCATGGCTCGGGTGTCTTGATTCTTAGAAGTTCCCAGGTTGTTCCAATGTAGGTACGGCAAACGTTGAAAGCTACACTTACTCAGCGAAAACACTGAGCTAGACCTTATCACTTTCAGTGATTACAAAAGTGAACTAAGACTGAAGTTCTTGCTGAAATCACTAATGAATTGCCACTGGACACTTTTTAACTCTTTACCGTTTTTGTTTAAGACACTTTCCCCCCTTTGTAATACTTTCACCTCTCTTAATTTTTGAATACCACGGTTTAGGTTTGTTGAATTCATGTGTCAATCAGCTTTGCACTAACCACTGAGATGGAGCCCAGGGACTTTGCACTCAGCTATGTCTTCAGCCCCTTTTTACTTTGGTTTTGACTGGGTCTCTCTTAAGTCACTAAATTGCCCAGGCTGGACTTGAGTGTGCAGCCCCGACTCAGCCTCTCAGAGTACTGAGATTATAGGCCCGGCCACAGGGCCTGACTTTGCACTTGATCTTTCCATCTCACTTAAATGTTCGTGCTGCCAGAGATCTCTTGCATACTTTACCAACTTTCAGGGTCTTGTTCATATTTTGCTTTTAACTTTTAAAGACTCAATTTTGAGTAAATAGACCTTGTAAGGTCAGCTGTTATCTCTTTCGAAGTTAACAAGGTTAAAGATTGAAAAATGAAAAGTAGAAATATTAAATATGATCGAATTTTTCTGAAGTAATAGAATATTAAACACATTATAGCAAAATACAGCACTTAGGAACTGTAATTTTATCACTTGTACTTCATGGGGCATCAAAATGATTTACTGTACAATGTGATTATAATTGAAATGTTCATAAAAGTAACATTTAAATTTTTTAAAAAATTAAGGTTCAATTGCCCTTTGATTTACATAGAATTACAATAAAAATACCAGAATACTTTTACTAGAGTTGTTCTTTTTTTATTTAACTTTCCTGAGTAAAGCACGATATTTCAAAGTTGCAGTTGTCCACACTATTATATACACAAAAATTCAAATCAAATGTATTTATTTACAAATTCCAAAGTAAAATGGAAAAAATTTTAATGTGAAAAATCATAACGTGATCTAGGCAGTTTTGCATCTTTTTTCCCATAACTCTTATATTTTGTACCTTTATGTCATAAGTAAAGGCAGAATTCTATGGTATTGTGTTTGATAATGTGAAAAGAAGCTACAACAATTTCTGACCCACAGCCTGATGGACAGTTAGCATTGGCAGTTAAAATTGTTAAGATTGGAATGCATTAGTGAAGGTACGTTTTCTCTGTGTGAACTGATTGTCTTTTTCAGGCGTGATACAAATCTGTATTCATGAAGGGTGGCTGCGTACAAACTACAATATGTCAAGAAACAAAAAAAGATCCAATAGAAATGTTTCATTCTGGGCAGCTGATAAAAGTCTGCGCCCCAATGGTTCGCTATTCAAAGTAAGTATTACTCAATGATGAATGAACACGATGTAATTTTCTTTTTTGCTCTGGCTTTTTTAAAGGACAGCAAAATCACCCACTGTGTGAGATCCTCAAATTCCTGCCCCTGGAATCACGATCTAGAATTACACCCTAGTGCCACCACTTGCCTAGCGTTCGTGTGGCTGTGAGGAAACAATACCATAGAGCCTCCCATTTTAATATCTATAAAAATGGTGGTACTTGTAATTCTCGCATGTAAGGATACACTAGATAGTAAATGCATGTTAATGTGCAGGTTTTTGTGTGACTGTCTACCTTGGAACAAATGCATAGGAGTACAATTGCTAGGTCACAAATAGTTGCATGTTGGGTTTTCTTTAAAGTGACAGACTTCCAGAGTGGCAACACCGTTTTACTCATCCATCTAACTCCACATGAGGGATCCAGTTTCTCCTCCCCACTAACTTTTAGTATCATTTTTATTTTAACCATTTTAATAAGTGATACCTCATTGTGGTAGCATTTCCTACCTGGCTAGTGATGGAGTGTATAATTCAGTAATGCTGGTTACCTTCACTCTATGCTTCCCTGTGTCTTATAAATTATATCCATTAAGCAATAGCTGTTTGTTCCCCTCTCCCCTGGATCCAGGAAATTATTATTCTGCTTTGTATGAAATTGACTAAGTGCTTAAACCTCACTGCTCTAAGTTCTTCTTTTTTTAAAGACACAGTCTCACCTTTAGTCCAAACTCTCCTGAACTCATTGCACAGCCCAGTCTTTTTTCAAACTCACAGCAGTCCTCCTGCCTCAGCATCCTGAGTGCTGAGCTTAGAGGAGTATACTACCACCCCCAACTATGTGGTGCTGGAGAATTAAACCAAGGGCCTTGTGCTTGCTAGGCAAGCACTTTAACCACTGAGCTGTTCCTCCAGCCCCTACTCTTAAGTCTTGAGGACAGTATTTATGTATTTGAGACTAGCTCATTTCAGTTAGTGAGTTTTGGAGGGTTATCTACCTTGTAACATATCAGCCTTTTCACTGTTGCAGGTACTGCTTCTCTGCACAGGCTATACAAATATCCATTTGACACCTTGCTCTTGGTTCCTTTTGGTTATCATCTCAGAGCAAAATTACTGCAATAATTGATAATTCTGTGTTTACGTTTTTGAGGAACTGCCATATTGTTTTCCATAGGACAGTACCATTTTACCTTCCCAGGAGCAGTGCACAAGAGTTCAGTTTCTCTACGTCCTTGTCAACATTGTTATTTTTCTGTTTTTTCAGTTACTATACCCATCTTAATAGATGTGCGGTGGATTTCCTGTGGTTTTAATTTTCATTTTCATAAAGATTAGTGATGTTGGCATCTTTTTGTGTGCTTGTCGGCCTTGTGTATTTTCAGTATAGATTTGTTCAGGTGGATGTTTATTTTATATACTTTTAAGTGTTTAAGTTTCCTTCTATATTCTACATACTTCTTTGGCAGATTTGTGGTTTTCAGATATTCTCTGCCATTATGGAGCTTGTCTTTTCAGACTCCTAACAGTATGTATCATGGAGCAAATATTTATTTTGAAAGTCGACTGGGTCACCTTTTCCTGGTGTAAATTGTGCTTCGGTATCAAGTTAAAAAAAAGATTGTCTCCAGTTTTTTTCTAAAATCTTCATAATTTTATATTTTAAATGCATAATCAATTTAATTTTTTATAAATCTAAGAATTATGTAGAACTTCAGTATTATACCAGTAGAATTCTGATTATTCTAACAGTGTTTGCTGAATAGGCTATGTTTTCTCCATTGAATTACCTTTGCTTCTTTGTCAAAAATTAGGGTTTGTATTTTCTTCCATTTATATATGTCTGTCCTGATTTATGTGTCATTTGCACAGTATGTGGATTCCTGTAGCTTGTAAGTCTTGAAATCAAAGTAATGATTCCCACTTTTTCAGATATTGTTAGCCAGTATTTCTCTTGCCATCCACATGATTTTAGAATGGCCTTGTCTATATGCACAAAAAAATCTTGCTAGAATTTCCATAAGAATTATGTGAAACCTTCAATTGTTCGACTTTTCTGTTGGTGGAATAAAATACCTAATACACACAAATTAAAGGAAGACAGTGTTAGTTTGGCTTATGGTTTCAGAGAGTTCAGTCCCTGGTCATCTAGCTTTAAGGCAGAAACATCATGGTGGAAGGTTTTTGTTGGGCAGAGCTCCTTCATGCATGATCCAGGGAAACAATGCCAGAGAGGAAGGAGTCTGGGAACATATTTAGTGCCTAACCTCACACCTCCATGACCCACCCAGGTACATCTGGAGTGCCCTTACCAATCTGAGAGAGACTCTAAAGCCAATCAGGTTCACAATCCAGCATTATTAACTGTCACCTGACACTCAACCAAAGTGTCCTTTTGGACTCAATGCAAACTCTTAGCTGTAAACCTCTCAAATTTAAAAAGCCGGCTACTTAATATCTAAATACAATGACATGGGATAAATATTCCCTTTCCAAAAGGGAGGAATAGGGTGATAAGAATTGGACTAAAACAAGACTAAAGCCAAGCAGTTTAAAAAATATTAAGACCTGTGGCTGTGTAAACTATATAGTGACATGGTGATAAGATGTGAGTTCCAGAGGGCTTGAGGGCTTATGTGGTCACACTGATGGCCTGTCAGTTGCAGCCCACATGATCTCTCAGGCTGACCTTGCCCAGCATTTAGTCAACATCCTGTTATCTCTGATTCTCTGATTTCCTGATATCTCTACTGCAGCTTGGACTTCATTCCCACAGCCTCCCTCACCACACTCATAGAGGCACGCTGCCTGACGTCCCAGGCCTTCCCCTGATAGTTGGGAAGAACCTTCCATAACTCCATAGCTGTTGCATTTTGCAACCAGCGGAATGTGGTGATGACCATGGCCTTGAAGTACCTGTATGACTAAGCATGGTGAATTGAATCCTAGCAAAGTTTCCTAGATGGCCCTTGTGACAGAAAGGTCCACCAGCTCTGTTCTCCAAGGACTTTTGCACTCTTGAGCCTAATATGAATAGGGTCTTGTTGATTTCTGAGATGCCCTAGTTGAAAGTACTTGGCATCTTTTTAATGGTACTAATTTCTTTAATCACACATCCTTTGGCCCTAACTTTACATCTTGACATGTGGTCATGTGGTTCTTTTGGGGCCAAAATTAAGTTTCTAAAATGCTGCCTTTTTTTTTTTTTTTTTTTTTTTTTTTTTTTTTTTTTTTTTTTTTTTTTTTTTTTTTTTTTTTTTTTTTTTTTTTTTTTTTTTTTTTTTTTTTTTTTTTTTTTTTTTTTTTTTTGTACTGGGAATTGAATACAGAGCTGCATTTCCAGCCACCTTTTTATTGAAAAAGGATCTCACTAAGTTGCCCAGGCTAAAAGGCTGAGCTCAAATTTTCAGTCTTCCTGCCTCAGCTTCCCAAAGTGCTGGGTTTACAGGCTTTCAAGTGCCTCTGCTCTGCCTTTTGCTCCTAATTATCAATATAAATCTGGCTTTAAGCAACCAGCATTACTAGTGCCAGAGCCTGAACATTGGATTACCTTGAAATATCCTCCATCAGATTCGTCTGCAGTTCTTAAACTCAGCCTTCTGCCAAGTCTCAGGACATAAGCAAAATGTACACAAACACGCATGGATTATAATTCAGTTCCTAGTAGGGTCCTTACTCCCAAGAGAAACCCATGAGCCTGGCCTTTGCTATCCACATTTTTTTATGCGCATTCTGGTCTTCTGGCTATGACCAGAATCACCAGCAGGCATTGTTTATTATCAGTGGTCCCTAACCTTTTTGACACCAGGACTGATTTAGTTGAGGACCAGATAAGAGAATTCAGGTTACACTTCCATAATTCCCACCAAGTACATGCAGAAATGTCTTTTATTGACCATCTGTGTGGCTCCAAAGCCAATTAGGTTGACACTCAAGCTTAACTGTCAGAAACCTGTATATTGATTTTGGGAGAATTAACATTTTTTAATATGTAGAGTCTCCTAATCCACACAGTATGTCTCCGTATTAATACAGGAGGCAGTTACTGCAGGCAGACATGCATGAGAATTCCTTCTTGATGGAGATGGCCTCATAACTGCTGGACAGTACTTAAAGTCCTAGCTATTCACTGGACCTCTCATAGCACTCCAAGGAGAAGTGGGGTTCCTTATTACTACTGAACAGGCATAGAAGTCTATGCTTCCCTATGTGGTCTCCACTGATACCACTAGGAGGAAGGTCTCCCTCACTATCAAGTGGTTAGAAAAGTCCCAGATGCATATTAGGCCTTCTCCAAAACCACCACAGTGGAATGTTGGAGCACGTTGATAGAGCCTTTGGAAGGTAGACATCTAAGCTCTCTACTTTTCTAGTGGAGGTGAGGCCATCTTTTCTGTAATGTAAGTTGGAGTAGAACTGTTATTGTCTAGTTTTCTGCCTTGCTAGGCTTCTCCTAATCCTGATTCTTACTTGGTTTTTTCTTTCTTTCTTTTTGTGGGGTGGGGTGATACTAATCAACCCAGGAGCTTTGCACCAAACTACACCCCAAGCCTTTTTTATTATTTTGAGACAGTCTCACTAAGTTGATTAGGCTGAGCTTCAGCTTGTGATCCTCTTGCTTCATTGTCCTACAAAGTTGGTACCAGGACATGCAGCTTCTGGGTTTTTTTAGAGAGACTTATGCACGGTAGTTTTTGTCTGCACCCTCTTAAGATGGTAGGTGTCCCAACTTCTTTGACACCACTTCTGGGATACTTGAAGCAGAAGTAAACTCAGAGAAGCTGCCACCCTCTGATTGCTCAGGATATGAGGTCACTAACCTACCTACTCCCTTTTCTTCACCTTTCAGATTTTTCCTTTGTTTGATATACCCACATTTTTGCTTATGCGTAGCAGAATAGGGAAAAGTACATCTATTCTGTCTTCCACAGACAGAATTCTAACATTTAATAATATACCAGATGAAACCTATATTTACATATAATTGTGATACCTTCAAGTGCGTAATTAAGGTTTTATATGCTCACAGGTTGGCTTTTAGAACACTAGTAAGAAGATACTGTTGTGATCTGTGTTACACACCAATGATAGTTGCTGCTGATTTTGTCAGATCTATAAAAGCCAGAGACAGTGAATTTACCACAAACCAAGGTATGTGAAACCCAGTTTGCTGATTTTGTGAAACTTAAAAATATTTTTTCATAAACTCAACTATCTCATCAGACAGCATAATTTAGAGATTTTTACATCATCAGCTTTCAATTTTTAAAATGTCTTGTATTTTAAATATCACAATATTGGTTGCTTTATGAACTAATTATAGTAATCCACCTAAGTGTAAGGTCAGTCTTTCTTATAGCCTACCACCCTCTTTCCTGTTAAATAGATTTCTGTCTCACTGCTTGTAGTGATGTGATTCGTATCTCATGCCCCTCCAAACAACTCCAGGTTACCTATCCTGAATACAGATCTGATTATGTCTTTCCCTGCTCACAGTCTTTCTGGGGCCTCTGATCACCATGACCATCCCTGACCAGAAGCAGCAGCATCGTCTGGATACTTGTCAGGAAGTGAGCATTTTCCAGCTCTCCCCTAGACCTACTGAATCAGAAACTATGTGTGTGGTTCAGCAGTCTGTCTTAAGAAGCTATCCAAGTTATTCTGAGCCTGCTAAAGCAAAGTTAAAAACTACCACTTACGTCAAAAGACTAAAATTGCACCCCCTGAGGATAACACGCAAAGTCCTTCATAATCCAGCCTCTCAATACATCTCCTGCAGTTTTGTCTTCCATTAGCTGCTTTTTACAGCTCACCTAGTTTATTCTTCAAAAATACTGAATTATTTTAACTGTCTAAATATTCCTGTTCTCTCACAGTTACCAAAGTAGAATGTCCTTCCCCCATCTTGCCTATATCCCATATTCTGTTCCTCTCTCTGGCAAAATACAGTTCATGATTATTAATCCAGGACTCAAAATTGGTAGCTGGTAAAGCTTCCCTGATCATTCTTCATTTGTGCTTCCCTGGTGAGCACAGGCTGTCATTGCACTTAATCCTACTGCATCATAATTTGCTTATTATATGCCTGTCTCTCCACTAGCTTATGAGTTCTGTCTGAGGGACAGAGCTATAAAAATCACACTCAGTATATAGTATGCTCCATCACGCTGTGGAATATTCCACTGAGAAAAGAAAACACTACTGAGTGCATCTCCCAGTTACATCAGGAAAATGTGGCATATATGTAATGCTCACATTTACATGTAACAGATATATAAAAGAAATCACTTGAATACAGTAAATTCTCACCTCTAGGAAGATAATCTGTTTGTACATAGTGTTAGAAGACTTAGTTTTCATTTTGTCAAATTTTGTACTATTTTAATTTTTACTTAGTGTAAATTTGCCTTAAGATATTTTAGATACCTTTTTTGAACAGATGCTCCTTAGCCTAAAAATATTCATTATTCTGTCCTGTATAAACACTATTATTAGTTTGGTATGTGTGTGGGGTGCATTTGTGTTTTATATTTTGTTCCATGTGGATTTTAATTTTGAGCTATTGGTTTTATCAGGTGACTGCCCATTGATTGTTCAGTTTGCTGCTAATGATGCAAGAATTTTATCCGATGCTGCTCGTATAGTCTGCCCTTATGCGAATGGAATAGACATTAACTGTGGTTGTCCTCAAAGGTAAAGAAAGCTCAAAGAAGTTGGAAGAGTTTTCAAAAAGATTAGGAAAAAACTGTGAACATGGTAAAATATCTTTCTGGTTTTTCAGAAATGAAAAAGTAAGGACATAGGATTAATGCACCAGAGCTTTAAACAAAGAAGAATTATGGTGAAAGTGGTAAGGGGACATTATAAGGAAAAATTATGTAGAAATATAATTTCATGCTGGGCCGTGGTAGTGCTTGCCTACAGTGCAGATTACTTCTAGCATTCAGGAGGCCAAGGCAGGAGGATAATGGGTTCAAAGACTACATAGCAAGATCCTATCTCAAAAAATTCAAAACCAGGAATAGCTCAGTGGTTATAGCAGTTGCCTAACAAGCCCAAGGCCCTGAGTTCAGTTACTCAGCACCCCAAAAAGCTGGGTGTGGTGCCACACACCTGCAATCCCAACCCTCAAAAAGCTGAGGCAGGAAGATTGCCGTGAGTTTGAGGCCAGCCCGGGCTCCATAGTGAGTTCAGGACCAGCCTGGACTACAGAGAGGGACCCTGTCTCAAAAAAAAAAAAAAAAAAAAAAAATCAAATCAAAACCAAATGAATATAACTTAAAAAATCTTTTCTGATGCCTGAAATGGTCTATAGACCCTTAAGTATTTTGTCTCTTTAATACCAGCATTTTTGTATGTGAATCTGCCTTCAGCCTCGTTCATAAATAACTATATGAGAAAATAGTGTGTACATCCATCCCTAACAGGTATTTTTACTGCCATCCTAGATATATTTCCTCTAAAGTTTGATTCTATAATTTAGGAAAAAACCACGTTTTCTCCTAATTAATTTATCTTAATGAGATAGCTTATTATAATCACCATTTCTTTCTGCACCACAGTTGTTTTGTTTGGGTTTAGAAATTTTACAATACTATCTCTACTGTCTAGGTTATCTGTCAGTAATTCAGACTGTGTCCAAAGAATAAAGTTAAGGTTTTAAGTACAGATTATCCAAATCAGATTAGACATATTTGTGTACTCATTAGGGGAGTTAAATGAGCTGGTTAGTGCTATTGGAATGCTGTAAGCCAAAAATATCTTTCTACTATTGAGACTAATAAAACTTGTTATACATAATAAACATCAAATTTGGAATTTTAAAAATCTAAAATAATTGCAGTTAATTACAAATACTTAAATCTGTTTTGGTTGAATAAGTTCTAATTTAATATTCTTATTTAATGCCTGTGAAAAATATTTCCTTTAAGTACTTTTTGATCTGGGAACAGGTTTTCCTAATCTCATTGGTCCACTTAGAAATGTTGAACTATGAATTTTAAAATTCTGCTTCATTCCTGATGGACAAATGAGCTTATATTTCAATGTTTCTTGAATTTTGTCCTCTATTCCTGCCAGTTATAGTTTATTTGTTTTGTGTCTGCTTTATAAAGGTGGGCGATGGCAGAAGGTTATGGAGCTTGCTTAATAAACAAGCCAGAACTTGTCCAAGATATGGTGAAACAAGTAAAAAATCAAGTGGAAAACCCCAAATTTTCAGTTTCTATTAAAATAAGGTAATGACAATATTTAATCTATTGATGAGATAATCCATTTCTTAGGAAATAAAAGTATATTCTTTTGTATAGTGATATGAGAGTCACTAGTCACTGTCCTAAATAAGCTGTTAGATGGTATAAGGAAATGTTGAAACAAGGCATTTAGTAAGCAACTGTTATGTTCTAATTTTTATATATACTGAATGACTCCCTCTTTTTTAACAAAATTAAGACATCCTTTTTTTTTGAGACAGGGTCTCTGGTACAGGCTGGTTCTGAACTCACTTCAGAGCCCAGGCTGGCCTTAGACTCACAGCAATCCTCCTGTCTCAGCCTCCCGAGTGCTGGGATTATAGGCGTGCACCACCACACCCAGCTTATGTGGTGCTGGGGAATCGAACTAGGGTACTTAGCACTTGCTGAGCCATTCCTCCAGCCCAAGACATCCTTTTGTTAAAAGATTTCACCTAGAAGATACAGGGAGAAGAAGAGATTTCATGAACAGAACACCATCAGCACAAGAAATAAACAACAATGTTACTACATCGGACTGTCAGCATAAAAGCTTCTGCACAGCAAAGGAAATAATCACTAGAGTGAAAAGACAGACCACGGAATGGGAGAAAATTTTTGCAGCAATGCCTCAGGCAGGGGACTAATATCTAGAATATATGAAGAAGTCAAAAAATAAATGACTCCATTAAGAAATGGGCAACTGAAAAGAAACTTCTAAGAAGACGACTGCAAAAGGCTAACAAAAACATGAAAAAGTGTTCAACATCTTTAGCTATCGAGGAATGCAAACCAAAACAAAGCTGAGATTCCATCCAGTGAGAGTGGCTTCCTACATTAAGAACTCAAAAAAAAAAAAAATTGTTGGGAACAATGTTGGGAGAAAAGGATGTTTTTTTTTTTTTTTTTTTTTGCACTGTTGGTGGGACTGCAGTCTGGTTCAACCACTATGGAAAACAGTGTGGAGATTCCTTAAAAAGCTGAGAATAGAATCCCATTTTATCCAGCTACTGCTCTACTAGGCATATTCCCAAAACTAAAGTCATCATATCATAAATATCCATTTTTAAAGCAGCAGAATTTATAACAGCTAAATCTTGGAAACAGTTTGCATGCTCATCAACAGAGGAATGGATAAAGAAAATGTAGTATTTGTGTGCATTGGAATACTAGGCAGCCACAAAGAAAGACAGATATGAAGCATTTGAAAGAAAATTGGGCCACCTAAGTCAATAATTCTCAGGGAAATAGACCAGACACAAAAGACTGTATTGATTGGTGTCCCTCATGTGAGTTGCCATAAATACATGCACAAAAAGGTTCTAATGTGAGAGAGAGGGAAGGAAGAGGGGAAATGGACTACCAAGAAAGGGAAGACACACTGAGAATGAGGGGGTAGTGGAAGCTAAGAGGAAGAGGAAAATAGTCAAACAGAATATATATGGACACAAGTTCCCAAGTTCTATCTTGTTAACATACTGAATCTATGGATCATGCATATTCAAAAAAAGTTAAAAGGTATAGTATTTTTAAAATAAAACAATTTTTGATGAAAAAAAGATTTTACCAAACGCTCAACTTTTTCCAATTACTATTTATATTAAGAAACATTCCTGGTACCAGAAACTAGAAAATAGGAGAAACAGATGGGTATGATGGCTTATGCCTATAATCTCAGTACTCGGGAGGATTGATGCAGGAGGATTGCAGGTTCAAGCCCAGCGTGAGCAACTTAGCAGCACCCTGTCTCAAAGAGGAAGAAACAGACTAGGGATATAGTCCAGTGCAAAAAAGAAATAAAAGACATTTTCACTATGAGAAAGAAAAAACGGGAATCAGTTCTTAAGTTACAGGTTAAAAATGTCTCCAAGATAAAGTGTGTATGTTCTACTTGGAGATTAAGGCATGCACATCAAATATTAAGATAACCTCTTCCAGTTCACCCAGGAGAATATTTGAATGACTTTCATTTATCAAAAAAAAGAGAAGCACTGGGTAAAAAAAAAAAAAAAAACTCTTTTGTCATCTGTTGTTGCCAGTACTGCATAACTGCATTCTTACCTAGATAGGAGCAGATCCCTGGACAAAACCAAGTAAATGGTAGCTTGAATTAACACACCAATTCAGCAGAGTAAGAATTAAATAAGGTAGTAGTTGAAGTACCATTTTGGTTAATTGATTAATTTCAGCATTAAGATTTATATGCATGGTTGTAATTTTGAAATTATAGGATCCATGACAATCTTACAAGAACTGTCGACCTTTGTCGAAAGGCCGAAGCAACAGGGGTTTCCTGGGTTACAATTCATGGAAGAACTGTTGAAGAAAGACATCAGCCAGTCCACTATGATGCTATCAAAATAATAAAGGAAAATATATCTATACCTGTAATTGCTAATGGAGACATTAGAAGTTTAAAAGAAGCAGAGAATGTGTGGCAGATTACTGGGACAGATGGTAAGCAGTAAGTACTTCGGGGTTTTGGGCAGGTTTTTTTTGTTGTTGTTGTTGTTTTTTAGAAAATAGTGAAAACAGGTAATAATTTCATCTTTGTTTTTCCTGTAATACTGAGCCCTATTTTCACTAAGCAATTTATTAAAATGCTATTAACTCTTCTACTTACAAACAGGTTATTTTAAGTGGGGTATATCAATTTAGTTATTTTCTCTTTCATATCTAGTGGTCAGTTAGGGATCTTTCAGGAAGCTCACAGATGAAAACTACTGCTATATGGGAGAATGCAGATAAACTCAAGCAGCCCGATTTATGACAATTAGGATTTACTTGAAAGAAAAACTAAACAGTAATGGCTTAATGTAGAAGTCCTTTGAAAATGAAGAATTGTATATATACACTTCATTTGATTTTGAAAGATTTCAAAGTGAATTGTTTTATTGAATTAAACATCAGTAATGTAGTAAGGACATTATGAAACCTTCTAATAATATTTTATTTTTTGATATTTACTTCATAGACTATGAACCAGTAATCATGGATTCTTCAAGTATGCCCAAATATGATTTGCTTTGGTTTGTAGGTGTGATGGTTGCAAGAGGACTCCTAGCAAACCCAGCCATGTTTGCTGGATATGAGGAAACCCCACTGAAATGCATCGGGGACTGGGTTGACATTGCTCTTGAACTTGGAACTCCTTTTATGTGTTTCCATCAGCATTTAATGTACATGATGGAAAAGATAACTTCAAGGCAGGAAAAGAGAATATTTAACGCTCTGTCAAGCACATCAGCAGTCTTAGATTACCTTACAGACCATTATGGCATTTGATTGGACTTTTCAAATTATTTTAATAAGAGATTTTATTTTATACCTATAATGAAATCATACCAAATCACATCTTTTTTTTTTTTACTTTAAATCAGGAGCTCTCAAACTTTACTATAGGAACAATTCTGAAAGCATTATTAAAAGTCAGACCAAGACCCCAGCCTCAGATTCTGATTGAGTAAATCAGATATACCCAGAAATTTATAGTTCTAAAAAAAATGTGGAAGGGCTAGGTGGTAGTTCAGTGATGGAACGCTTGCATGGCACCCACAAGATCTGGAATTCTATCCCCATCACTGCCAACAAATCCAAAACAAGAAACCCAAATGGTTCAGAGAGCATCCTGGTCACCGTAGGTCCAAACATCAGCAAATTCCTCTTAGTCCCATTATGCACTGGCGGGGTGAAGGCCATGAGATTTGCTGGGGTATTTTTCTTGTCTTTCTTTTGTAAAAGAATTGTGTTCTTAACATTTTTAAATAAAACTTTTTATTTTAATACTAAGAAAATATGACTCATGTTACTTATGTTTTCAATAAAAAGTGCAGAGAAGTGGTAAAACAAATGCCAACATCCTAATGAAAGGAAAAAATTCTTAATAGAATTGTACTCAGGGCTTACCATACAAAAATTGAAATTGGAAATTCAAACTGATACACATCCTAATTGAATTATATACCACAATTTGTTTTAAGTTTTACGTAACTGAATCTAATTAGGTGAGGTATCATCAGTAAAACTTGGGTTACATGAAACTTTTAAATGACATTATACTTGGTATTTTAATCCTTCTAGGTCAGGCTTGTCCAACCAGTGGCCCAGAGGCCACCAGCATCCCAAGACACATTCAAATACAGTCCAACACAAACCTGTAAGTTCTCTTGAAACAAGAAAAAATTTTGCTTTTTTTTTCATAACTGAATTACGTAGCTCTCAGGCACAAACTTAGTAGATGACAGAAGAATGGAATAAATTTAAAAATCATTTTCCATAATTTGCACTGTAATTGCAGACAGTTCGGTGGAAGACATGACAAATGACTACATTAACTAAAGCGCAAAGGAGGCTGAGGATCGCAAGCTCAGCCCTCTTGGGCAGCTTCCTATCCTAGACACATCCAGTCTCAGTCAAAAAGTAGGCTGGAGCTGGAGTTCAGTGAAAAGGCCCCTGGCCTCCATCCTCAGTACCCCCCGCAAAAAAAGATAGTGTGTTGTCATATGTAAAATGGTGACAATTCAATTGTGTATTTCAGATGTGTCCAACCTGCAACCTAAGGGCCACAAGCAGCCCTGGACTGGTAGTGCAGCAGCCTCAGCAGATAGTAAACTTTTACATGCGAATTTTTTTTGTGATACGTTTCGCGACTCAAATGGGCAGGGCTGAAACACAAACTGGAGGACCATGGGTGGCAATGCAGTGCTGTTCAGGAGCAGAGCCAGTGCAGTGAACACAAGGTCAAGTGAAACCCTGCTCTTGTGTAATTCAGCAAGCAAAACTGCTTCTCCCTACCTACACGGTTGTGTGTGTTTGAAGGCCGGCATTCTAATGTTATTAAGCAGACCTGTAAGTTTTCTTATTAAATATGAGATTGTGATTTTGTAAAACACTGAGTTAAAATCTAAGAAAGGCAGTGTTGTTACTTGTATACATTAAATATATTTTATATATTTAAGCTGAAACATTAGACAACCTGTTCTGGATCCTTAGATTTGAGAATTTAATAGATATATCTATGCCTAAAAGGAAAAAATTATTGAAGCTTCTTACATCTTTTTGTGATACATAATAGCTGCATTCTCTCTGGAGAACTGGTACAGGTAGGTCCTTGATCATTTTAATCCCTTTACCTTCCCACTCTACACTCCTCCCTGCATCTTAACTGTAAAAAAGAAAAAAAAAAAAAAACACTTGGTAGCTACTATGGACATGATTAGGTATTTAAAACACTTCCTATAAAATAGCAACCAGTCTTAGTTTAGAAACTAATTTTCATACTCTTTTAGTGATGTCATTTTTATGCCTCTTGGCAACTGAAGTAATTATAACTTTAAAGTCCTGTGGCTTGGGAGTATTACTAAATCAATTTTGTTGTTAGTGAATGTGCACAAAAAGAACTATCTCACGTTGAAACAAAACAATTCACAATTAAACTAGGCTATATCAAAACAAGGAAGCAATGTATCTAAAAATTCTTAACTCAGGACTTTGGGAACATGACAAGTCAATTTCAACAAGCACTGTATGGTTCCTTAGACACATAGTGCACTTTCTCTTGCACTTTTTAAACATACAAAAAAATGCTTTTCCATTTGATAGTAACTGTATATAAGCAAACAGGGAGGTACGGTCAGAACTTACTTGATGTTTGTAAATCAACTCTGAAGTGAATTAAACTGCAGCTTCCCTAGTATAAGGTGCACAACATTTGGAAAAGGAACTATTGTGGAAAAACAAGGAATTCTAACACATATTTAAAAATAACATCTTGCTGATTTATATTCAAAATCTTCTTTCTGCTAGCATGTCAGGTATATTTTGACAAATATTAAAAAGCAACTAAAAAGTTAATTGGGGTTTTTCTGTAATTCTCTATTTTCTTTTTTTTCTTTTTTTCCCACGTTTTATTGATATGTATACGTGCAAAATTCAAGGTATACAATGAGGTTGGGCATTTTGCGCACATTTATATCTTGTTAAGGTGACAAGGTCTTTCCCACTCTCCTTTTGTTCCTCCCCCTAGCGACCCCTCCCTCCGTCCTTCCCCACCCCATCCCCCTCTTTCACTTTGTCTTTTGTCTTAAGTTCCAATGTAATTCTCTAATTTCAACACTTCATGTTCCCAAAATAGTATCCGGGAAGAGTTTTATTTGGTTTCCTGCCATGTTTATACTGAAAAACAACCTTTGATGATATGAACACACTGAGACGTCCTGAAAGCCTGGAAGTAATAGGATGAGCCCCATACCCACCTTTACTATCATCATCCCTGCCCACGCCCCAGCAGCAAAGTCTCTATTTTGTCTTTAAGCCCATAGACAAGAGGAGAAAAATGTACAGGACATGTCATGCTACACATTATCTCCCACATTGTCACGAACAAAATCGCCGCAGGACAGCCTCCCACCCCCAGACTTCGCCCTTTCCTTCTGGGACTGGGACGGCGACCAAGGCCTTCACGGTGATCTACAACCCCTGCCCAGTTTAGTTCTGGTTTCGGATAGGATCTCAGCGGTCTAAGTGGCCCAGGCTGGGCTCGAACTTGGACTCCATCCCTGTTACAGCCTCTTATTTCCGGACACGAGCAATTCCACCCTGAAGAGCGCGCCCGGACCCCAGGCCCCCGCGAAGCTCCCGCCCAGCGGACAGCCCGCCTCCCCGCAGGAGTCGCACGTTGGGCCCCGCGCGCGGGACCCGAAGTCTTGAGGCACCGCCTCCGCGCTGCCGCGCAACCGCGACCCCTCGACGGCACGGCGCGGCCGACGACCCCGTTGGCGGAGGCGGAGGCGGGGAGGGGGCGGGGCCGCCCGGACGGCGGCGTGTGACGTCCCGCGCGTCGGCGGCGGCCGCGGAGCAGCGCGGGAGCCGGCCTGGGCGCGGCGGGTAAGGCCTGGGAGACGCGGGGCCTTCCGGCAGCGGCGCGGGAGCCGAGGCTGGAGGTCCCGCGGGTGGGCCGCGCGGCGCGTGCCGGCGGAGGCGGGAAGCGCGGCGGGGCGGGGGCGGTGGGCGCGGCGCGGGGCTGGAGACGCCGCCTCCGCCCGGCCCGCCTTCCCCGGCCCCGCGCCGGCGCTGCTCCCTGGGCCCGGGACAGGAAGCCAATAAAAATAAATGCTTTTTGTTTTACGTTTGTCTGTTTAGGTGTGAAGAGAAAAAGATGACAATCCAGTGGGTGGCAGTGGCAACCTTTCTTTATGCTGAAATAGGACTCATTGTCCTCTTCTGCCTGCCTTTCATTCCCCCGCAGAGGTAGGACGCCCTCGGACCGCCGCAGTCGCCAGGCCTGCAGGCGGCGGAGTTGTGGCGTGCGAAGTCGTTGAGATCAGAAGCTGTGAGAGTGTGGGGACGCTCTTGAAACATAATCTCAAGTGACAACTTAGGCACTATCTAATACTAAAACTTTGTGTAAGACTTTTACTTATGGGTACAAATGAAATAATGTTTTCTCGCTTCTAAAGATAAAGGGCCCCGTTTTTCTGGTTCTGTTGATGACAGACTAAGTAATAGTCATACTTTTGACATTTGTCCCATCTTGTCATCATGTTTGAAGTAGTGATATAAATAAACAAAAATAAAGACACTTTGCAGGACAGCGTAGGTGCAAAAGTGGAATTGGGTCAGTGAGGTGGCGATATAGAAACCCAAACCAATAAATGACATTTGGTTTTGGCTTTAAGTAAAGAAGAAATGGTTCGCACGTGTGCGCCCCTCTCTCTTCCTCGCTCCATCCCCCTCTTTTTGTGACGGGGTCTCATCAATTTCCTAGGCTAGGGTTGAACTTGAAATCCTCCTGCCTCAGCCTCACTGAGTGCTGGAATTACAAGCATTACCACATTCGGCTAAGAAATAATTAATGGCAATTTTAGCACCTTTTATTTCACTCAGGAAGTAATGAATGCGTATTAAAAGGACTGAATTTGATAACTTAAGAAGAATCATGTTCTAGCCATTTCTTCCATAGTGAGGGATGTACGAAGATCTTTTACCCTGGTAATGATCTGGGAATGTGATAGTGCAGATGGAGAAACACGTCTGTAGTGAAGATGTTGCAAGGGATTTATAACCGGAAAGCTTTCCTAAGTGAGATCCTAGCACTGACTCACCAGCTAAACCAGGGCATAGTGCAATCCTAGGACTGGGAAAAGAGGAGCTTTGGCTTGGTGTCCAGATGATCATTTACAGCTCTAACTTACTCCTGCTTACGGGGGTTGCACTTCACTGCTGCCCTTGACTGTCACTATTCCTTGGTCAGCCTTATCAAATCATACTGTAGGATGGGGAAGCTTCTGGTATTTCATCCACCCGCTCTTTCTGTAGATCATATACCAAGACCTAGAGAGGACAGATGACCTTGCTGAGGTCACCTCACTTGTCTGTGGAGATTTCACCCAAGAGTATGGCTTTCAGTTTATTACTCTGCATCTCCTTTCAAAGCTTCAGTAAATAATACTCATTTTACCGTTTAGTACTATATGAAATAGAATCCTGTGTATTCAAGAGAAAAAAAATCTTATAAACATCTAACTTGTAAAGCTTAAGGATTTGAAAATGATTTTTGTCAGTTTTTTTCTATCAAAATGATTCGTAAATTACAGATACATCTTTTTCTTCTTTCTGCCAATGTAATGTTTTACCCATTCTGATGAAGTACCTTTTAGATGTGTGTATGTGTCCCAAGATACATAAATTGTCTCATAAAGCTAAGAAAATATGGTGTGAACACATAATCATTTACAGTGTTTCTGCTGTATATATGTTCGCATCTTCACCTTTTGTCTGTATCACCATAATCTTTTATTTATTTATTTTTTGAGACAGAGTCTTGCTCTCTAGTTTATGCTGATCCTGAGCTCACTATGTAGCTCCGGCTAGCCTTCACCATAACCATTGAAGATTTCAGTCTTCCTGTAGTATCTCTGATCATTTCTTGGATAACTCAGTAGTTAAAAGCTTGCTGCGTGGGTTTGTGTCCCATCTCCCATGTCACTAACTTTGGCCTTGGACAAGCTGTTGATCCCCTGGCAGTTTCCCCTTATGTAAAATGTGATCGTCCAGACCAGGCATGTCTAACTTTTTCTGCCCTTGATCATTTAATGTTATAGTAAAAAATTTTAAAAGGAAGTTCCAGTATTTAGGCCCAGTGCGTTGACTATGTTATATATTTTACATATGGCCTGAGACAGTTACTCTTCACACAGGAAAAGCAAAATGGCAGGTCACAAGTTGAACACACTTGGAACTCATATGGTAGTTAAGGTCATTAAATAAGACTAAATGTTTGAAAGGGCTTAGAACCAATAATATAGAAAGACTACCGGTTGTACAGTCCTTTGTTACAGTGGTGTTCTAGGGTCTTATACACTGGAAACAAAGAAATAGAATCTTTAGGCTGTAAAAAGAAATCTTAGATGCAGGGTGTAAATTTTGATTACATCCTGGTTAAAAATAAAAGTTACACCACAAATTTGGGGATATTGATTTGAGTGGAGTGATTGTCCAATGTCAATATTTTGATATATTAGCTATTAATAGTTCTTGAATTGTGTCTTACTATAAGCTACTGGCTGTTCCCTGTAGCGATTTTCTTACATGCCCGCTTATATTGACCTTCAAGAAATAAGTGTGCTTACGTTTAGACCTAGATCACAGTATTGCCGCATATGTTCCTAGTACCAATACAAAAAAATGCTTGTAATATAAAATTTGAATACTACCTATGTAAGATACTTCAAACTGGAAGCGTAGAGGAAAAAAGGAACTGCATGTATATCAAATCCACAGACTTCAAGTTATTATTTAAGGATTGTTTTCACATTTTAAGTTAATAATTTGTCATAATTCCTAAAAGTCTTTGAAAAGTTGTGAAAGCTATTATCTTCGTCTCTTTTGGATTCAGTTAATGTATTACTCAAAATACTGTTGGACACGTTTGTTACCTGTTGATTGTGTGGTGGTTTACTTTTGTCTCCTTATCATTTACAGCTGATACATTCTTACCCCCAGGTCTTTGCTTATACTGTTCTGTCCTCTAGACTGGTTACATCCTTATCTTTTTTGCTCTGTGTTCAGATCTTGTTGTACATAGATTACATGCAACTGGAGTCATGTAAACATTACATGAATATATACATATGTGAAAATTAACTATAGATTTAAATTTTTTATACTTTTTACTGTACGTATGTAATAATACAATAAGTTGTTTAATTCCTTCATTGTTAAAAGTGCAGAAAGCCTTAACTGGAGTAAAAATTTGAAGTGCATTATATACAAATAAATGTGAAGTATGACCCCTTGCATTTGAACTATCACTAATAGACCAATAGATTTTGTCATTTTTGACTTTAAGAAGTTCTTTTTTAGGATTTGCTGGTGTGTTTTCACTTTAGAAGTTATTTTTTCCTTATAATGTTTAAGCCACCAATGTAAGATGATCAAATGTTAGGTTATTATTAGACTTCAAAGAGTTTTTTTCTATTTTATGATATATTTCTTGTCAGAAAAATAATAAATTTTAATTTCCATAATTTTCCCACTTGCGTCACTTTTACCAAAATGTTATTAAGTATTCAGAAAATATTTGAAAACCTACATTTTTACATACCTAAAGTAAATGTGTTTTTTTTATAGATGGCAGAAGATTTTGTCATTTAATGTCTGGGGTAAAATTGCAAGTTTTTGGAACAAGGCTTTCCTTACTATTATAGTCCTATTGATTGTTCTATTTCTAGGTAAGTAATTTTCTCCTTTGAATAATCATAACCATACTTCCTTTTAAATGAAATGTAGTCCAGGCTGGTCCTGAATTTACTACCATAGCCCAGGCTGGCCTTGAACTCATGGTAGTTCTCCTTCCTCAGCCTCCCGAGCACTGGTATTACATGTGTGTGCCATCATGCCCAGTTTACGTGGTGCTGGGGAGTTGAAATCAGGGCCTTTTGCTTACGAGGCAAGTACTGTAACCACTACGCAATTTTGACAGCCCTACGTATTTTTATCTTGATACAGTTAATATTGTTGTGTCTACCCAAGCATAAATTTCAGGAGATATCATGAGTTTTAACCTCTTTAGATTATGTTAAAGTTTAATTTGTAGTAACACATAGACTGCTTCTCACATTCACTAGTTGTTAATTCCCAAGGTTCCCAGTTACACATTCCTTGGTTACCATGGTGTCGTTTGGTCTTATCTGAAATGAACAAATGATTAGAATCTTTAGTCTCTAAAAAGGAATCTGAGGTGCAAGGATATGAAGTTGGTTGGATCCTAGTTCAAAATAGTAGTTATACCACATATTAGGGGGCTACTGCAAAATTTTATGTAAAATAATATTAGGGACTTGTTGGTTGTGATAACAGCATTGTGATATAGCAGCGTATAGCCTATGGGCACATCACCAGTCTGCTTGTTTCCACACACAACTACAGAGTTTACTAGTTGCATCTGTAAGACCTTTAACACCTGCTGTACCTCCTTACAAAAAAAAAAAAAAAGGTTTGCCACTAGTTTTATCTAGGAATGTGTCTGTAACCTGAGGAGACATGTGCTGAAATATTTAGAAGTAAAGTATTTTTTTTTCAATTTCACTTTCAAATGGGTTTAAAAAGCGAATATGGCAAATTATTAACAGTTACTGAATCTAGGTGATGGGTTTTTAGACAGTTTGAGCATACCTATTCTGAAAATTCTAAATCCAAAAACCGATACTTTTAAGTGCCAGCAAAACACAAGTGTAATATTCCTCAACTGACTTATGATGGATTACAGTCAAAATACAAGCACACTGAAAACATTGTACAAAATTGCAGGCCATGTGTATAAGGTGTGTATAAAACAAAAATGAATTTCATGTTTAAATTTGATGCCTCAATATATATATGCAAATATTCCAAAACCAAAAAGTAAATAAAATAAATCCAAAACACTTTTTGTTTTATGCATTTTGGATGAGGGTTAATGTTTCAGCATGTATGAAATATTCATGATAATTTTATTTTTTAAATTAAAAGAGCTTTAAATATATTGTCAAAACAGACATTCCATGCATTTCAATAGTTGTGGTGGCTTTTTAGAAGTAACTGAGCTGAGAGAGCTTAACTTGTCTGAGATCACCCATCATCTTTGTCATTTCTTGGCAATTATCCATTATCCTCAGTCCTCTCATAATTTTGTGTTGCAGGTTTAATAGGTCTTACTGGGACCAATTTGGGACCATAACCACTGTGCTTCACATTTTTGTCAAAAATTTGTTTTCTGTTCCAAATCACCAGCCTCAAAAATAGAATCAAACCTCTTTATAAAACTCTTGCTAGAGGGTATAGTATTGTTAAAAACAGGAAAGTAATTATATCATGAATGGGTTTGTGCTTCATTTCAAATGTCAGTATTTGCCTCCTAGTCAGTAATTGTTAACATCAATGCATTGGGCCCCTAGCCATACAACACATACCATAATTAGTAAAGAAATAAACAGATCTGACCATCAACTAGCCAGATGACCTTTGAAATAGCATTTCATCTCTCTGAGTTTGTTATTCATTTGTGACCTAAAGAGAGAAATGGAAATAATCTCATAAGCTGCAGTTAACTCTAGAAGGGTAATATAAATTCTAACTCTAAAATTAGCTCCAAATTTTCTATGGAAAGGTACCACTTAAACCATGTAAGGCAGGAGAATCATAGCCCAGGTTCTTTTGGTTACGTATATCAGATACCAGCTGGAGCTCACTTGAATAAGAAAGGGAAATTTATAATATATTTATAACTCCAATTATGATGGAGTTTCAGAGCAGCCAGGGAAGGAAAGAAGAAAGCCAGACTTCAGAGAGGCACTAGTTTTAGGAACCGAAGTGTCCTTTTTCAACTCTGGTGTGTCTGCGTGTCTACTCCATTCTTTTTTTTTCCTACTCCATTCTTATCGCTATGGACTCCAATGCTCCATCCCCAGAAAAGAACTCAGGACCACACAGTTTCCAGGCATTATCGCTTCATTTGTGTGCAGGGATTATTTAGCCATTTCTGAATCTCAGTTCAAACTCAAAGGGAAAGAATTGGACCTTCACCTGGAAAGCCGTGGTCAGGGTGTTACGAAGCAGAATCATGAGATGGCTGGAGCCTCCATCTGTAATTGCGCTCCATTTGGGTCGCAATAGTTAAGGCAGGTAGAGAAGACTTACCCATATGTGTCGGTGTCTTTATCTCTAAATAGGATATAAGATCTGCTTCTCCAAACTGTTTTCAGGTTTAAATACATTAATACATGCGAAGTTCATAGTGCAGTGTCCTAGTTCACTAAAATAATAACATTAATAGGCATAGATTACTCAAGCTTCATTTATGTTTCATTTTTATTATTGTGCCTCTAATAAATTAATTATTACAAGTTGGTTTTATCCCTAGAGCCAAAAATACTAACTAAAGTGTCTGTGCATTTATATGTGTATAGAGGATGAAAACATTTAGAAAATAGAAAACCCAAGAATATGTACAATTATGTGAATGCATGAATATTTAGTATCGTTATTATGTAGGTGATTCAGTCTACAGTTGAGTTTATATATCATTTGTACTCATAAACTTCTTTAATATTACTGGTTAAGCATAAAGTGGAGAAATTTTAAATGTCCACCAGCTAAATAGACAAATGAAATAGAATATTATTTAGCCATAAAAAGTAATGAACTACTAATACATATTATAACAGATGAATCTTGAAAGCAGTATGTCGAGTGAAGGAAGACTTCATTGTATATACAAAATGTGTAAATTAGGCAAATTCATATAGACAGAATGGTTATCAAGAGTAGGAGGAGTATATATTTTCCACTGGAAAGAAATGATTCCCAGAGATCTGAAGTTTATCAGAACTGAAGGCATCAAAATGGAACAGCTATCCAAGCATTCCCAGTAGCAGTTGCCAGCCCTGGCCATTTTGGCATGTATGTGCCATCATAGATGAGATCCCATCTTAACAAATTTATGCCAGTGGAAGTTTGGATGTAATCACATATTTTTTTTAAATCTCAAGTATTTGAAGTAATAGACCTAATAAAATACCAGTACTATAAGAGAAATAGTGTAGTCTTTTGGAATTGACTATATATGGGATATATATTTATCTGTTGTTAGTAGGTTAAATTTTAGTCATTGTTAAGGATAGAAAGAGGATAAGATAATAGTTTGCTCTATAGTAGTTTTCAGTGTAGCAAAGGATGATGGTACAGTGTTGGTAAATCCTATATGTGTGATTTAAAATAAAATGCCATTTACCAAGTAACTACTTTGAGCATGACACCGTCTCAGGTACTGAAAAGGAAAAGTCATGTAGAGAGCCCTACCCAAACTCTTTACTGAAAAGTCTGATAGTTTCTTCCAACACTGCCTGTAATTTTTTTAAATTTTATATTTTTAAATAATCCAAAATCAGTGTTTTCTTTTTCTGTAATAGATGCTGTAAGAGAAGTAAGGAAATATTCCTCTGCTCATTCCATCGAGAAGAGCTCAGCTGCCAGACCCAGTGCCTATGAACACACACAGATGAAACTTTTTAGATCTCAGAGAAATCTTTACATATCTGGATTTTCATTATTTTTTTGGCTGTAAGTAAAAAAAAAAACAATTTTAAAAACATTTGTTTTCTTTTTCCACCTGAACTATGGTTTTTATTAACATCTTCATAAAATAACTCAGACGATACATTCAAATAAATAATGAAGCTTAGAGATTTTCTAGTTCTGTAGGACCTTGAATGGTCTTCTGTCGCACTGATCTCCAGTGTGTGCAGCACATGCCACCCTACTTGCCTTCACCATTCGTTCATTTTTGTAGTATTTATTGAGTTCATTGAGTGTACCTAGCTCCTTCACATTTCATGGGCTTCACACAAGCTTCATACAAGCTGCTGGTTCTGCTGGAATATTCTTCCCTTCCTTCTTTACCGGGGTCATTCTCACTCATCCTACAGCTTTCTCAGGGAAGTCTTCCATAGCCATCATTCCTCCCAAGACAGGTACATCTTCTGACACACATTCTCTTAGAGCATGTGTAATTTAAATTTCTAGTATTCACAATTGTAATTAAATACTGTTTTAACTTGTGCCTCCAACTAGAACTTAAAACATCAAGAGCAGTGACTTAGTTTGTTTTCTGTGGTGTCTCTAGTCTACTGCCTAACAGTGTTAACACTTAGCAGTTGTACAGTAAATATCCATAATTGAAGTAGTTAATTAGAGTTTTTAACAATGGAAGTTACCCATAAGCAAGTGAATGAGCAGTTTTTAGGCACGACCAACTTTATACAATGCTCTCTAAATAGCAAATTTTGAGCTGGGTCCAAAAAAATTAAATATTTCTCTTTGTATCCTTGTCAGCCTGTCTGGCATTCCTCTGTTTCTATTCTTCTAGACTAAATACCTGTACAAGAAAAATAATAAATATCACTGTATTCACAAAACCCTAGGTTCAATCCTCAGCACTGGAAAAAAAAATTCTCTGAGCCTGTATATTCCAAATGCTAGTCTTTTAACAAAGATTCCAAAGAAATGAGACACAGGCTTATTTTACAATTTTTAATGTTTTCCATTTAAGCCAGGCATGCTGGTACAAACCTATAATTCCAGCACTCTTAAGGTAAGAGCATGGCAAATTCGAGCCAGGCCTGGCCATAGCATCTTATCCAGGCCCTATCAGAATCAAAAAATAAAAACAATAAGCTGGGAGATAGCTCAGTGTGAGCACCATAGAGTCCATCCTCGGTACCATAAAAAAGTGTTAATTTAAACATCACCTCCGCCATTACATCATGTATGTATCTGAGAATCATTTAACAAAGAATGTTTGGGGTTGACGGTTGACTCTTTCAAAATCAGAGCTCCTGATGACTGAAATATATATTCTGATTTTTTTTCCTCAGAGTATTGAGACGTCTGATTACACTTATTACTCAGCTGGCAAAAGAACTAGCAAATAAGGGAGTACTTAAAGCACAGGCAGAAAATACTAATAAAGCTGCCAAAAAGTTCATGGAAGAAAATGAAAAACTAAAACAGGTATTTAATTTTCTTTTTAATAATTTGTATAAACACTCTGATATTCCTAAGTAGCATATTTTTTCTCAGCAGCAAAAAGGATATTCACATAATTTATTGGGAGAAAATAACCATAAATAACAATATTCTATAGAACAGTTACTTCTAAAGCTTCTGTTTTATTCTTTTGCTTTTCCGGTGCTGGACATCCAGCCTAGGACCAGTGCGTGCTGGGCGAACACTCTACCAGAGAGCTCTTCCCTAGCCCCTCAAGCATATATTTAGTATTCCTGAAGTTCGCTTATTGCCACACTTTCTCTCTGTACTACATTAGTGCCAGTGAATCCATTTTCTGTGATTCAAAGAGAAAAAACAGTCTGGGACTGTGAATTACAACTTCTTTATTACCCCTAATTTTTATTTTGCAATTAACATAAATCTTTGAAATTCTTTACTTCTATTTCTTGTTGTGTGTGTGTGTGTGTGTGTGTGTGTGTGTGTGTGTGTGTGTGTGTGTGTATATATATATATATATATATATATATATATATATATATATATATACTGCTGTTGGTGTTCCTTCTTGGCAGCCCTGTGCTCTCCTTCCCCTGACGTTCAGGGAGAGCAGACCAGGTACTGATATTCTCCCTGTTGACTAAAAAGAACAACAAACAAAAAAATGAAAGACAGAATTACTTAGCCTATCTTGTTTTTTAAATTCAAATTTTAGTAGCTTCAGTGCTTTTAGTTCATATTATGCCCCAGAAATTTCATTGATGCTTCTTTTAAAAAAAAAAAAATCTGTGGTACCATTCAGAAGTAAGACGAATTTTCTTAATGAAAACATTCCTAAAGTGACAAAATAAGATTATTTTTCTATTGAAGAAATATACACAGCATTCTCTCTTATACTGTTATAGTTATGTGAAAAGTATTCTGAGTCTGGCAATTGAAAAATAAAATTTTACTTAATTCCTCAAGCCCAGCATTTGCAGAAAGAGCTATATACACGGCCTTTCATCACTTCTGAATGAGTTAGCTGTTACGTCTCCTCCCCGCCCCTCTCCTCTCTTTTCTCCTCTCTTCTCCTCTGTTCTCTCATTTTCTTTTCTCTCATTCCAGTTTCATGGCTCCCTGCTTTTCCATACAGCTGTGACCCAGTCAGTGGTCCAAGATCATCAGAGGAAGTATAGCCAGTACACAGTAGGGAGAGTCTGTGAACTGGGTGTTCAGTGCCAAGAGTTTAACTGACCAATAAGGTGAACAATAAAAGCCATAGGTTATTATGTCAAAAGATGACCTCAGTATCAAGATACTTTATGTAGGTTTTACAATATTAGCTAAGAAACAATAAAATTGCTAAAATGCCTCTGCATTTTCTAACAGAGCCATGTTACCTAGCAGAAAAGCACTGTCTTGAAATCCAGGAGACTTGAGTACTACTTCCAGCTCTACCAGTAATTAGTACTACCTAGAATAAGTTAACCTCAATACGTTCAGGGCTTCAAGGTTCCTTAGCTATAAATAATAGTCAATACTTATGCCGAACATCGCCTCAGATTTCACAATAAAGATATTAGTGTGAGGTTTGTGTTTTACTGTCTGCATTTTATAGATGAGGAAATGGAGGCTCAGAAAGGTTATGCAGTGTCACCAAGTCAAACAGCCAGTAAGTGACAGAAATTTGAATGCAAGTAGTGTGGCTCTAGAATCCACACCTATAGCCACATCATCCTATGCTCTCAGTTCTTGTGCTATCCTATAAATGATGTATAGCTCATGCCTCCCTGAGATCCCTGTGTGTCCTGATACTTAAAGAAATAAAATATTTATGAAGGACCTATCAACTTTAAATTTAACTACTTTGACATGACTGCGTGAAGCTTTACTTACTGACTTTGTGTTTTCCAGCCACCTACTAAGGAGGGTTAGGGTAGGTGGGATGGTGAACACTTGTGTTCTCATAGCTGGTAGCTATTGAATTTCAGATTCCAGGGCTCCTGACCTTTCTCTAGCATGAAATTACACATAATAAGTCTGGACGATTTTACAGGTGCGGTAATGAAAGTTTATTTACAAGACTGACAAAGCCAGCTTTTCCAAGTCAGTGGCATGATAATTCAAGCAGTCACTCTAAACATTCCTGCAGCTCAGTGGTTCTCTTCCAATTTAGGTAATCACTAGAAATGATATGAAGTGAAAATTCAGCGAAGTTAACAGCTAGAATTGTTTTGAATTTGAAGTAAGCAAGAAATTGAAAGAAGTTTGAGGAAAGTTTTTTCTTGTCCTGTTCTTTATTTTTTGTTTCAAAAGGTGTGGGACTCCTTTAGGTTTCTTTTAAATATACTTCAGTCCTTCTAATTCCTAAAAACTGTATAAGTTTTTTATATGATATATTCATTAGATCTTTCATTCCTCTGAGCAGCTTGGTTTCTGCAGTCACTTGGTAGCAGTGTATTTGGCTTTCTGCTAGTTTTATGTTTGTCTTATCCTTTCTGCTAGACTGAGGCTACCTGACCAAAGCCAAGTTCTCTTACATTCTAGCCTTTATAACAGCTAACATTGTAAAATATTTGCATATAGCCATTCCTCCATAGCAGTGTTATTGAATGTATCAGCTTACATTAGAAAATGAATCAATCTGCAGTAGAAATTCTTCTCTTAGTTCTTTTTAAATTCTCATGAGTTGTTCTTTTACCTGACTATGGAAGCCATCAGGATAAATTGCCACCCATTTGTTTGCCCAAGTAACCTATGTTAATCAACATGTTATTTAAAAAATATTAGCTTTTCTTGCTAGCTTAAGTCTTTTAACATTGCTTTCAGTCAGCTTCTTAGTTCTAATAATAAGAATAGTTTCTTTCCAAACATAAAAATTATGACATTTTTATTCCATGATCATTGTATTTCAATCACTTATTTCATTATTGAGATGTTAATTTTTCTAGCCTAGCAAAAATAAGCTAACAACTGGTTTTAAAGCAAGAATAGGTTTTAAAATATGAAGAGCATTGTAAAAGATTAACTGAATAAAAGTAATTTGGACACTCTTCGTGAAAATTAGCTAGGATTTTCCAACATTAAAATGGCCCTGTCATTTCCACTTACCCATCTGTACTTTGGAAACTTTGAATAAAAAATATAGAATTTGTCTGTATAAAAATACTCTAGCTGGACAGCTCTTCAATCAGAACATAATAGCTTTCCAACTAATATCAGCATCAGAACTGTTTCTTTCTTTGGATTTCCATGTCCTACTTAATTGAGGAAGAGAGATTTTTGAAAGCAATTCTAATTGTACCCAAACCAAGGATTCTTGTTTTCATTTCAGAGATTTTCCCATTAAAAAAAGAAAAAAATTTTGTGTTTGCCGAGTAACAAGCTTCTGTCAGCGAAACTACTGTGTAGAAGACAATGAAAAAGATGAAATAAAAGACGAATAAATTTATGTAGGTTACTAAGCCTATTTCCTATAAGAGTATGTAGCCATTGAATCTAAGCTTTCTTCTTTCTCTGATCTTCGTGGTAGATCCTGAAAAAAGATGACCACATGTTGGAAGCAGAAAATAAAAAACTCGAAGAAGACCAGGAAAAACTGAAAACTGAATTAAAGAAGACTTCAGATGGTAACTTTGTGTGCATGTGAAAAAAAAGAAAAGAACAACATGTTTTATGCTTGTTACATTTCAGTGTTTTCCCTAAAACAAAACTAATGCCTAAATGTCCTCTGGCCAAAATAACAAGAATGACCTATTTATAAATTCCTGCTCAAATATGTAGATAAAACACTGTTTCAGCCAAGAGAAACATGTTCTGTTTTACAGAAAAACATGTAGGTGTTTCTCTTCTGTGTTGTAAATACAAATGTTTCTGCCTTAGCAAAATAGCTATGTTTTTGGAAAGTTGCTTATAAACATATTTTTGTAAAATGAGGCACATTTTTCCACCATATATTCTTTTATAAAAACAATCACAATGGGCAGTTTTAGTTACAAGAAAAAGATAGTTTATGTAAATGTCTAGTATTTTCTGCCCTCTAGGTAAAAATATTCCTTGAAAGAGATGAGTAGACATAGAGTAAGCAGCAATATGGGGTGTCAGCTAAGAATTTTAAGGGCCCCATTTCAAAATGCATTGCACTGTAGCTTGAAGTAGAGCATCTTAACTCCATTTCTGGAATGCAGCTATTTATTCTACATTAAAAATACTTTTATATTCTGTTAATATTTTCTTCTTACTAGACAAAGACCAGTGTATTATTACATACAGCTTCATAGCACAAAAAAGTAGATAAACTAAATTCATTGTCATTTCAGAAAACTCTGTGAGTATGCGATTTGACCATTGGCAGTATCTCTACATGTAGTAACAGATATATCATTCCATAATGTTGGCCATGCACTGAGAATCTATCAGCCATTCAGAGCTAATTATTAATGCATACCTTCTCCAACTTCATATCTTTTCTACTACTTTAAATTTAAGATAGAGTGGAGAATGGTCAGTGCCTGACTCAGAAACCTCCTTTGTAACATCTTTAAGTTAAGGTTTCCTTTAAGTAAATTTAGGTATGGTGTTTTTTTTTTTTTGTTTTTTTTTTCTTTTTTAACAAGGTCTCAGCACAATAGAAGTTCCCTGTAATGTATGAGCTTGCTCTTATTACAATTTAAAATTTGGTAGTCCTCTGCCTTTTCCAATAGTTATTTCAAAAGAGAAAGTAGTTTCCTTTTTTGTTTGCTTTTAGTCTAACATAAAGTACTTCTGCTTAGCCAGGCATGATAGCATATACCCGAAATCCCAGCACTCTGAGAGACCAAGGCAAGTTCAAGCCCAGTCTGGGTAACTGAGCAACTTAGGAATGACAAAATTAAAATAAAATGAAATGTTGCTGCTAATTCTTTTAGAGAATAAAAGGAGGTATTTCCAAAATACCTTTAATTAGAAAAAAGAAAAAAAAATTTGTTTGAAAAATTTTTTTCACATCCATCAAGAATTTCTTTTGTTATGAAATACACTGTAAGCAGATAGTGCAAAAATAATAGATTGTATGCCGTGTTACACTTCCATTAACCCTGATCAATTTAGTTTCTTCCTTTGCCTTTCAACATTTCTAACTCTGATATATTTTGAGCTTAAGCTTAAGTCTGAAATAAAACTCAATATTACATGCATATTTCTTTAAAAGACCAAGTGGATATTGGGGAAAATGAACTCTGATAATGTAACTCATTGATAATTGTGTTTATAATCTGATAACAATAGGTACCAGTTTCTTTGTTTGAAATGTAGACTGTACAGCTGCTTTCAAAGTGAATGGGTGTTGAGGTAAAAGCAGATTTGACCTGTTTGAGTGTGTTCTATTTGGTTCTTGCAAGATATGTTTTATGAACACATTTTATTTTGATTTTTAAAGATAACATTATTAATGACCTTGAAAATCTCAAAAGTTCCATTTCCAAAGAAAGTTTTCTTTGGTTATGTCCTCTTGACTTAATACCAGTAAAATTAATGAAAGCAAGAACTAGAAAATTATATCAGTTTCTAGTATAGGATTTGGACAAATTCAGCAGTGTAAGGCCTAATGAACAGTACTACTTTTTCCAAACTATACATTGATTTTTTATAATTACAGATATTAAGATGATAGTGCTTTGCAAGTTTTCAGGAAGACCATTTATATTTGAAAATGTTTGTATTTTTAAAATATGGAAAAATCATTGTTTTGGGTTTTTTGTAGAGGCAAATAGGGTATTTGCCATATGAATTTTCTTACCTTGGGTACTTGTTAAATCTAAAGCATGCTTATCCCAAGTATATTAGTAGAAACAAAATATAAATAGAAAAGCTTGTTTAAGCTGATTAGCCCCAAATTGGAAAAGTGACTTTTGCAGCAGGTAAGAACTCTTATTAGCAGCGGCAAACTGTCCATTCTTTGTGAACCCCAGCTTAGATTTCTGCCACTTAGTGAACTGTAGAGATCCAAAAGGAGCATACGTATCCCACAGCACCTCATTTACACTAAGGGCTACCAAGTCAGGTGTAAGGACCCCATCTGTCATTTGAATGATCCATTTAACAATAACTCTAATATCCCAGTGCGTGGAATAATTGGGAGAGGGCATTGCCATGAAAAATGAGGTCCTAAGCTTTAAGGAATTTACAAAGCTCACAGGCTTTCATAATAAGAATAGACCTGTATGTTGTGGAAAATATTCTGCTGGCTGAGGAGATTGACTTCAAAGGCTCTTCCAGCATAATTACTGGTACTTGTTCTTAAAAATGAACATTTTCCTAGTATTTTTTTCTTTTAACTAGAGGAAACAGACATCATTCAATTGCATGCACCCAGACAGTGTTAAAAGTGGAAAAGACTCAGTGATTGGGCCACTTATAGCAATGGCTGCTTTCCCTCCTTTGGGAACAGGAATGTATCTGTAGCATGCTGTATTTAAAAAGGAATCCTAGGGCTGCCAGTCTTAACGGTAAGGGTTGTGTCATAGCATATGTCTCCTACAAAAAGGAAAAAAACATAAGTGATTGAGGCAAATTCCTTGACCTTTGGGCCTTCCTGCTTTTCTCTTTCAACAATTTTTAGAGAAATGTTCAAATAAATCATTCGTTGCAAAATTATTTAAATGAAGTACAGTTAACACTTTGTACCTGTTAAGGAAAAAGAATTTTTAAATACATTTTCTAAATAAAATGAATGCAAACAGAATAGAATCTAAGTGTTAAAGACTTGCTAGATGTGATTAAGTATTGACAACATTAACAGAGACCTTAGACATTGACCAGGAAATAGAACCTGGTAGTCTTCTACTTCAAATAAAATTAAACTATCTTGCTGAATAAATGCCTCCATATTACTTGAACTTAATTGAATCAAAATTTCCTTTTCCATACCCCTTTTATAATCCTTGAAGATATTAGAGGTTTTTTTTTTTAAATCACACCTTATTACCAGTAACAAATTATACTAGCATAGGGACCACGGAGTAAAAATAGTGTCTTTCAAGAGAAGTTGAAAATCCAGACAATATGGAAAATTATAGCCCTGAAATTCATATTTCTTAATCTTAATAATAAGACATAAGTTTTCTATGTAAATTTAAAACTACCGGGTTTCTAGTGCCTTAGAAATGAGCCACTTATCTATTGAAATGTATGTTATCAAAGTCTAACCTAAGGATATTTTATGGTTGTGGATTCTATAGACATGAACTCAGCTATCATTAAGCTGCAGTTATATCAAAGCCTTTATTTTAATACTACTAATGCTTAAAAATAACCTTTTGATTTTGATCATTTTATAGTTTTTACTTACCTTCTAATGAGCTTTAAATAAGAAAAGTGTTCTCTCTGTTTACATATCTGGAAGTTTTTGTTTCTTTTTTCCCATTTTATTAATATATGTATTCAATACTGGAAGTTTTTATTTGACATATCTTTTTCTTTTAATATTAACTGCAAATATATTTTTAAAAGAATAACATAAGCCTGGGAATGGAGCCCAGTGGCAGCCTCTGGGTTCCATCCCCAGCACCAAAAAATTAGTTAATTAATTAATTAGAAAGATAGTATAGTTTATTTGATATAAGAGTAGATAATAAGTAATCTATAGTCTATAACTTTTTAAAGGAAAATCTATAGCCAACCCTTGTAAGTTAGGTCAACAAAGAACTTCTTAGCATTTATTATCTCCACATGTAGTTGATGTTATTGTCAAGATAGGAAAAAAATGCCTTGCTCTTTGTAGGACTAGTTTCCTAGGATGAATGAAGTAACAACATTTTTTCTATTTGTTTCCTTCTTGCATTCCCACTTAATTTTGATGCTTTCCTTTTCTGGGAGTTTTTAATTCCTTTCCAATACCCATAACTGTTAAATGTCTTCCAGTGACAGTGACTTGAGAAATAACAGTGGGCAAGATATTAAGACAGAAATTCAGGGATGCACTGTATGTCATTGATAATCTCCACAGAGAGGGCATTAAAGCAAGATAGAAGAAACTGTTCCCAAGAGCTTTTTGTCCAGATAGGGGATCAAACATACATACATAAAGTAATTGGTATTACTTCCTCCTCTGTATGATACATGAGTTAGCCTAGGAGAAAAATGCCATGAGTATAGAGTGTTCAGTGCACACTAAATAAAGGCATGTTCCAGAGAATAAGGATATAATTAGGCATAATTCTCTAAATATGTTAATGGACTAAGACTGGCAGGAAAATGAATGAAATGGTATTACTCTTGTGAGAGAAGCGAATCATACCGAGCGGACTGTGTGCTGTTACAGTTTGGTCAGTTAGAAACTGATGTGTGAAGAAGCAATGAACGATAAGGCTATGAAATTGAGTCAGTTGCTAGGGGTCCTAAGAGACAGGGTCAGGGGATGATTAAATTGAATACCGTGATGCCCTTTCCTAGGCCTAGATGTGCGTTTTCCTATCTGGATATGCATTTTTCCTACAAGCCTTCGTGGTACATGCTTTTATAATGGCTGTATCCACTTAGACCAGGTTCATGTTTATTACTGCTTGCGATACAAAAATAAAGATGGACAACTCTGATGTGCAAACACTTTACTCTGAGGGCAGACCCTTAATATTAGAAGTTGCTTAACCTTACGTTGTTAATTGAATTACATTACACTCTGAGCATGCATCAGATAATCTTGGTCAAGTCATTGACCCCTTTTAGACAGTTTTCTCTTCAACCAAAGAAGAGAATTGGCTAATTAGTTTTTTCCCACTATTTTTATTAATATACAGATGTAATACATAGTGTTTACAATGAATTTGGGTATTTCGTGCACATACATATCATGTCAACTTTACAATCCCTTCCCATTTTTGACCCTCCCATCTCCTCCCTGTCCCTTCCCCCAGCTCCAGCTATCACTTCATGTGGTTCTATAGAATGTCTATGTTCTGGGTTTTCCAAGTCAGAGAAACTATACAGTACTTAACATACTAATCTTCCACACCTAAATCATTTCACTTAAGTCACCACTCTAACTCAGCTTCCTATTCCTCAAATGGGTCAGTGTAGTTAAATCTTGATGCCTCTTCTCAGAATCCAGCCAATCCCTTTATTGGGAGACTAATTAGTTTTTAATGTTTGTTTCATCACTCCAAATAATGTATCTAAGAAAAAAATGATCATCTAGAACTATTTTTATTGTTGACTTTTATTGTTGGTGCTTAAATAATGTTTATTTTTTTATGAGAAGAAATTTATCATAGTAACGTTCTTTTCTCTTCAACTTAGGTTCAGCAGCTAGTTAATTAAATCATATTCTTCACTTCAGAAAATGTTTTGTGCAGACACTAGGACAGGACCGGGCATGTTTTCTCAATCTGTTAGCTCACAAATCTTAAATCTTTTAATTTCTTGGGTGGTCATTGGGAGGAAGAAAAAAGGACAGGTGCCTGGAAGTGACCATTTTCCATTAGTGTTAAGAGTAGGTCGGTTGTTCAGAACATGTATGGATCCATTGATATGGAATAATAAAACTTCACAGGTAAGAAGTGATATGAGAGAAGAAATCAGCATGTCATTTTCATCATCATCATCATCATCATTATTTTAGGGGGAAGAATAAAACCGAATTTCTAAAGTTCTTCCCAGTTTTAATAGGAAAGCAAGGCTTACAATGAACAACAGCTCTCCCCTGTGGCTTCTGTCCTTGGTAACAACTATATTCAACTTGCTAGACTTTGTCTTCCAGGGTCTTTATTGTTAAAATTTGGCTTATGTTATTTCATAAAATAATTTAATAAATTAAAATAGTTTTAGTAACCATGGTATAGGAAGTATATTAATATATCTTGAATCTGGTCCAGGACAATTCTCTTTAATTTGCTGCAGCCCAAGCAAGTCGTAAAGTTGGACATTAATGACCTTGAAGGTTGCATAGTAAAAGAATTTCAATACTATATTGTCTTTACTCGATTCCATTTTTAACTTTTATCTGTGCATTTTTAACTGTATCTGCTCATGTTTAAAATATTCTGCTGTAAGCTGTGAGAAGTACCTGGGTGAATATACTGTCATAGTGCATATATTGCATATTGAGTTTAGGACCAGCCTAAACTACAGAGTGACACCCTGTCTCGATAGATAGATAGATAGATAGATAGATAGATAGATAGATAGATAGATAAGGGGAGAGAGAGAGACGTTTTATAGGCTTTCTGAATTGAAAGAGATAAGACCAAAGCCCAATTAGTAGTAAAAGAGGAAGAAATATTAGATGTTTGAATTGTTCATTTGTTAATTAATTGAGAGTTGAGTTATAAAACCAAAGAATAATATCACTGTTTTGTTTAGTTATATCCTTAAAAACAGATTAGCAACACCCACAGTGTTTTAATTGCCCAGTATTTAAAAATGACAAACACCACTAGGATGAACTGGTTTTGTTTTAGCGTGAGCTTTTGCTTGAGAGGCGGCCTGATGGGGGCATTCCATGTGTCTCCTGTCAGCTTCTCCCCAGTTAAATTCACTACCTTTTCCTACAAACTGCCCTCTCCTTGGTTCTCAACTTAGATAATCTGGAAATGACAGCTAGCAATCAGCTGGAAAGTGAACTGGAGAGGTGGAAGAGGCAAAACTAGTCTCAACTTGGGCAACTTAGCAAGATTCAATCTAAAAATAAAAAATAAGTATTAATAAAAGGAACTGAGGTATAGCTCAATGTGAAGGTCCTTGGTACAATCCCTAGTTCTTGGAAAAAAAAAAAACAGCATATGTTTATCTCTAGTGAAACTAGTTGTTTATAGTCAAAGCAAATCAATTGCTTCAGTTCTCGTATACCATGGGTTGATAATTTAAGGTTTAACATGTTCCTTTTATGTACACATGAAATCACTTGCTCCCATAGCAGAGCAGCTTGTGTAGTCTATACTTAGACAGTGCTTTGCCTAAAAAGTACATCCTGGTTTTTAAAGCTGAGAGCCAGCATATTTATATAGTTTATAATAGTCTTTGCTTAATAGCAGAGCCAAACTTACTTTCTGAAATACATCATTTAGCAACCTAAGGTTTATGAAGTTTGCATTATTTTTGGATGTTTTCTTCACCAACAGTACCTATAGTGGATCTTATTTTTTTTTTTTTATTAAATTAGAAAGCCCTTACATCAGTTCGCTGGCCTAGAGTCTTGTCATCTGTGTTGGTGTCAGAATGTCCAAGTCCGTATCTTTCTAAAACTCCAAAGCATTTTACTCATGGGCCGTGATCACTTTCCTAGTTCCAGAAGGTAGAAAGATTGAGACATGGCCAAAAGAAAGAAAAAAAATCCTGTCTTTGTTCTTTGCATGAAAAAGTAGAACTGTATTTGGTTCCATTCATCTGTGTTTGCTCCCTAGTGAATTATTTATGCAGCTTCATTTCTGTTCCGTAATGGCTGACTCCTTTTGCCAAACAAGCAGTCTGCAAAAGCTTGTCCCAGTTTAATTTCTTTCCATTAGTTTAACCTCTTCACATGGCCTCTGAAGCAGTTTTGTTTAAAAACAACAACAAAAAGAACCAGTCATGCTTTTGTACTATTTAGACTTTGTTGGCTTCTGCCACCTATATAGTTCTTCAGGATGGACAGTGTGGTGTTCTGTGATCTGGCCCCCAGATTCATCTCCGTCCTCGTGCAGTGTAAGTGGTACACTCTGTTTGATTAAATTTTCACGCATTGTAACATGAGTGATGCAGTACTTTCACCATTGTCCACATTCTGCCCACCTAGGATGCCCTTCCTCTTGGGAGCATAATAAGCATGGGCCGGTCATGCTCCCTTTCAGCTTGTGTTGTCACTTGAGGTGAGAAGTGAATATTGTGTTAAGATATGTATCTTTTCATCTGTCTTATTAGATTGTCAAGTAAGTGCAAAGACAGTAGCTATCCTGTCACTTTATCTTCAGTGTTCAGGAAACTGTCAACCTGAAGCCCCTCCCCTTGGAAGCTGGAAACAATGTCTTCATATTGTGTGTTTATTTATGGATAGTATACTCCAAAGAAATTATCTTTTCATCTGTCTTTCTTATTAGATTGTAAAGACAAAGTCCACATCTAAGACATTTATGTGCCCCAGCATTCATCTAGTATTCCAGGCCTGTCGTATAATAGATGCTAGTAAATCTCACCCTGAAAATCAAACACTGATTTTGAGGCTCTCTCTTCATTCCTTTATGCAATTTTAATTCTGTGCTTCTTCATAGTTACATTCTAACAAACTGTTTATTGCTTCTCTTTCACTTGCCTTTTTTCCTCTTCCCACCTCATTAGCCCTCAAAAATAAGGCCCAGCTGCTTGCTTATAAATATCCATTAAATTTAAGTGTACCCTCAGCACTGCATGACAGTCCTATTATACTTCTCTGAAATCTTCACTTTTTCACTTTGAAAAATTCTTGCAGGTCTACTCATGTCAACTTCAAAATTCTAAATCCACCCTACTTCACTGAGCACAAGGAATTATTCAGACAAAGACTTGGTCTTCCTACCACCAAAACTGTCAGCCCATCCCCTCCCCTCCACAGCTGGGCCAGACCTCCTTGCTGTCCTTGGGTTACAGTGCCTGAAGTTTCAGTCTCCTTTGGTGCTTTGAATCTCAGCTGCACTGCTTTTCTTAAGGACTTTGTTTCTGCCTCACCCACTTCAGTCCTATCATGTTACAAATGCCCTTGCCTATCTTAAAAATTTAAAAAGGAAACTTCCCACATTCTATTTTTCCCTCTTTTGTCTCATAGCAAATTTTGTCTTAACTTTTACTTCAAACTTAGAAAAATGCAAGAGTAATGAAAAGCAATGCCATGTGTATGCACATATAGTTCCCCAGGTGATAACATTTTACAATTTCCTTTTCTCTCACTCTTCATATTACTCTCATCACTATTTTGATATTTTCCAAGTGGTCTTCCTGTATTCATTAATTGTCATTTCATTGTAAGGAGGCGCTTTCTCTTTTCCCCAGTAGTTTGCTCACTGTGTTTAATAATCATAATTCATTTATGAGTATTCTGTTCTTTGTTCAAGCTGTTTCAGGTTTAACCAGGAGAAGTCCTTTCACATTGGGTCCCATTTCCTTTTGGCTTGCTCCGTTCATCTGTAAATACTTTCTGGGATAGGAAGATGTTCTAGGTCCATATTTTACTTTTCTTTGCCTAACCCTTGAATCAATCATTTCTTCAGTGAGCTATGGTTCTTTATGTGGAGAATGGCATTTAGAAAGTAAAGATTCAAACTTTAGGTGTGCTCATTGCTACTGGAGTATCATCATTTCTGGGCCTTCTGTATGGACAAAACCAACAGAGCTTAAATTTCACCTCTGGACTAAAACTTCTTGACTGATCAGTTGGATAGGTTCGTATAGTCCTTCTCTATCCCTTTACCCTGTTTTACTTTTCTGCATGATGTTAATCATCATCATCATTGGCTGACCAGTCTCTTCACTTATGTATAATACCTTATTCTCCCTCTGGAACATGAATGGAAAAACAATAGCTATTCTGTCACTTCAGCATTTAGAAAAAATGCCAGACATATTAGACATTCCATAAGTGGTTGCACAGATCAATGAATGGGTAACTCCCTTATCTTAAGAGGAGTTTTTTCTGTGAAATAACTTTATCTTTCATAGTGATGAGGAATAAAAATCTTTTATACTCATGGACTTTTAGCAGTTAGAGTCCAGGAGACAAAATAACTGACCTAATTTTTTTGATGAAAACTGTAAGTTTGCCATTGCTGTTGTTAAGGACCATAATTTTCATGTTGTCATAGAAGGTTTCTGTGAACCTCAACATTTTGAAATGTGTTGAGTTGGCCTGTTCTCATGTACCCTTCCTGCTTCCAGCTCACTTGCTTTTCGCACTATTACCACTGATTCTTTGTGGTCTTTTAATGTATACTTCAGTGCCCTAATGTGTAATCTGAAAACAGCAGAAAAGTTTCTACCAAGGAATTTTAATTAAAATTTTATTTAAACAAAAAAATTTAGATCATTTTGATAAATTCTTAGTAACTTAGATAACACAGCCCAATGAATTTTGTTGTATCTGGTTATATACATTGTTTACCTTTGTCTCACAGATTTTTTTTGGATAATCTTTTTTATGTTAATATAGTTCAAATTCACTGAAAAATGACAATGTAATACACAGAATACCCATATCCCTATACATAGTTTCCCATATTTAGTGTACAGCTAATACAACAGTATTGATACATTATTATTGACTAAGTCCGTGGTGTATTTAGATTTCCTGAGTTTTCACCTACTAACGTTTTTCTATTCCAGGATCCCATTGTGGATACCATGTGACATTCAGTAGTCCTTCTTCCTTGGTACCACTTGGCTCTGATAGATTCTCAAATTTTCCTTATTCTTGATGACCTTGACAACTTTAGAAAAGCGGTGACAATGTATTTTTTAGATTTACCAATATTAAGATTACGTGGTGTTTTTCTCATGTTTCTGCTGGGATTATATAGATTTTGAGAAGGTCATAGGGTGAAGGGCTATATTCATCATATTATTTCATGAGTGCACACTGTTAACATAATTTATTACTGTTGATGGCGACTCTGATCACCTCACAAGAATAGTGTTTTTGAAGTGTCTAGACTATAGGTTGACTTTTTCTACCCACCTATGCAGTAATCTTTGAAGGAAGGCACTGTTCATGTAGCTCATTAACTCTCAAGGAGTTATGCGCTTCCACATTAAAAGCAGAGTATCTTCTTAAGTTATTTGGAATAATCCTGCACAAATGTGTCTGCTCTTCTTCATTTATTCATTTAATTTATATCCACATCTATTTGTATTAACTTCATACTTTGGGTTATAATTTAATACTACTTTATTTCTTTGCTCAAGCTGCCCAGATTTGCCATTGCCCGGGTAAGGAGGCTCTTTTGATTGGCTCCTGTGTCCTTTGATGTCTTTCCATTATTGCAGGGCTTTTTTTAAAGGGAGGCCACTTCCTTTCTGATACCACAAGATATTCCAGACATGTCTTACATATTTTCTGCCACATTATTAGTTTTAATGATTGAGCTTTTTTTTTTAATCCAGCTGAATTCTGAGGGTTTTTTTTTATATTTTGTTTTAAATTCTGGGGTAGCAGGAGATACTTATAATATGAGTATATTTTCATCAAAATAGTTCACGAATGGTCTGTAAGCTTTGTGGCTGTGCAGTTATCCTGAGTATTTTTTTTTTGATTGATTGAAGATACGCTTGTTCTTATCTTATTGCAACCAGGATTCCCATCACGTTACTAAAGTAGTACCTTCTGTTATTCAGTTGGCATTTATTGCTTTTAAGAAATACACTGGTTTCACAAAAGTAAATTTTTCAGATGTTTAAAGGTTACACTTTTAACTTATCTGTTCATTTTTCCCTTCAGGTAACGTGTTTTAAGTACCTACCATGCAGCAGGAAATGTAATGGATGCTCAGACAGAGCTAGGCTATGGCTCTTTTTCTTGGAGTAGTTAGTCCTCAGTCTAGGTGAGGATGTAGCTAATCTCCAACATGATGCATGCTGTGGTAAAGTTAAGCTTGATGTGCATTAGAAGCCAGCACTGGAGAGCAAGCGCAGTGGCTTGAGATTTTGAAGGATGATGTTAATGAGCCAATTGAAATGAGATGGAACAAATGAGACAGGGAGTTAAACAGGAATGGACAGGTTGTTTTAACAAAATGGACAGCGTGTAACTGAAAGAATATGGTGGTTTGCAAGCATTGCAAGGAACCCATTGCAACTGCAGCATAAGGTAGTATGGAGGCAGTAGATAGAGTGGAGCAGAAGGCTTGGATCCTTCGTGCAGAGACCCCTCATGAGCCATGTTTGTCAGCATTTGGGGAGTATGATTGGAGGTTGTAAGGATGAGACTGATCACTTGACAACCCTATAGACGATGAATTAGAGTAACTGAGAAGCAGGTTGAGGAATCCATTTCAGTCATCTAGTTAGAGATGAAGTGCAGAGAATTGGAGAAATCTAAAGGAAGTAGGATGAGCAAACCTTATCACCATGTGGATGTAAGGTTAAGAGCGAGTAGGTGATCCTTGAAATGAGGAATGAAACAGGCCTTACCCACATGGACATGACAGTGTAGATATGTGTAAAATTATCTTTAATGTTAAAACCACAGTTTTTTTTCCTTACTGAACAGAAGTTTCTGTGTCTGCTTTCCAAATATCTTGGAAAGAGTACTATAGATTAATAGTTCAGTAATTCTAATAATTGATGAGTGGCAAAGGAGTAGTCCATATGAAGATTAAATAATGAGATCCAAAGTATTATAGGGCATTAATGATGCATAGTCAGATTTTTTTGTTCCATTTCCTGGCAGGACTTAGCTGGTAGTGTCTGTTATCTCCAATAGAAATCACGGTGGAACAATACATTTATACAATGGATTGCTCTGTCCTGCTCCTCCCACTGTACAGATAGCTCCATAAATACAAATTTGACAATTGAAAAGACTACAGACGTTTTTACCTCATATGTCATTTTTGCACAAATATTCTGGCTAACCTGTGTCACTGTAACATTAATTTCAGTTATTTTTCATATTAGTAAATGATGCATGTGCCTTAAGAGTTCCTAAGGACTAGGTAGTAACCTTGTCTTTAAACCTGACCGATGTTCTCATGAAATAGCTCAGCATGTTTATAGACCTACTGGCAAGAGATAGCAACATATTTTGCTGATAATTAAAATAGCAACTTAGTTGTATTAACTCAAACCTCCTTATTCAATAGTGTTTCTTCTATATATGCTGTTTCCAAATAATATAGCTCAAAATAAAACAAGTATGTTCACATGTCATATGACAAGTTTATATGATCTCTTAGTTGCAGACACAGCTCCAGAGGAAGATGGGTGCCATCCAAACACAGTATTGTAATTTTTACAAAATTAAAGAGAAAAAGAACAGGGAAATTAGTCCAAGAAGTTTCCAGGCAATAACAACCTCCCCCAGTGAGAGTGAGTTCAGTTTGTATTGATACCCACTGAGATACAAAACAAAGAAACACAGTTCATATCTTGACTCAATACATAGCAGAGAACCAGTTATGCCTGCTATTGTTTTGTTATAGCTTCCTTCCTGTCATAACCAGGGGAAACTCCTGGATAGGCTGTACAAGTGGCTTTCTTATTTCTTTTAAGAAAGAACTAATAAATTAAAGTCTAAATATATTAAACTTCCTGAGTAACTTAGTCGTGTCAGAATTGACATATAAATCATTAATATTAAGATAAACCCCCGTCTATATAAGTGCCTGACCTTTATTCTGTGAGGCTGCTGTAACAAAATACCATAGACCCAGTAGCTTATAAACAACATAATTTTTTTTTCACAGTTCTGGGTCTGGGAAGCCCTAGATCAGGGCACTAGCAAACTCAGAGTCTGGTAAGTGCCTGTTTCCTCACTCATAGTTGCTGCCATCACACCTGTCCTTATAGGATGGAAATGGGAAGACAGCTCAGCTCTCTTTGGGCCTTCTTTTATTAGAGCAGTAATCTCATTCCTGAGAATTCTCATCTTCATGACCTAGTCACTTTCCAGCCCTATCTCTTCATACTATCATCTTAGCAGTTGAGTTTCACCATACAAATTTTAAGGAAAAGAGACATTCAGACCACAGCACTAACATTCTTAAAAACCATCATTGTAGGCTAATCAGTCATTACTAGGTTGTGGAATCTGTTTTGCTTTCTATGTACCAGAAATAGAGGCTCTTTAGTACATGAAGTCCTGAAAACAATACTAATCATGTTTCATATTTTCAGGTGGCCTCTAGGAAATTCTTTTTGGTAGAACCAAATTGAAAACAAATAATGTTTTTATTATGACTGTTATACCAATAAAATCTGTCTGCCACCAAAAAAATCTGTCTTCCATGCCTAACTTGGACCTTTACCAAGTGATACATTAAATTTGTCATAAATGAGTCTTAAATACCTAATTTGAATTATGTATTATGTAATATGCGATTATGAGGTGTGTGATGTAATTTTGTATTATGTAGTAGGAATGTGGAGGAAAGAAAACAAACATAAAATTTAAAATATATTTCCTTCATTGTACTAACCACATTGAAAGTACACAGGCATAGCTCTCCTGTAGGCTACCATATTAACAACAAAGATGTAGTTAAAACAGAACTTTTTGACATTCAGTGGAAGTACTGGTAGGTAAAGCACTTTGGTTGATAATGGCTTATATATTTATATTTAAATGCCTATTATATGGCTCTTAGAAATAAGTGCAGCCAGGTTGTTTATAAATAAGACCTCCAGTTTCATTTCATTGTGCCAAAAAAGTTACCTTTACATTTATATAAATTCTATTTTCTTCCTTAAAATCCTAAAGAATTTACAGATGCAGAACTTCCAAAGGCTGCATATGCAGAATTACATATAGAACTGATTCAGGATTCCCAGACTTTGGAAAAGCAATTTGAGAAAGCACTATGTAAGGGAAGGTTACCAGGTGTGACCGGTTAGGTCACCCCTAGTGGCTACTCTTTCCTTCTGCACACTTAGCTCATTAGCATCTTCCCTACAGTGTGCTTGTATATTTTCTTTGCACTTCCATCTAAAGACATGAATCTGCTCATTTATAATTGTATGTCTTTGGTAGACAAAGGCCAACCTAAAACCATTCTTGTTGATTTCTTTAGATAAAACTTTTAAGTGCTGTTATACACCCCCTTGTTTTCAACTTTATGCATAAATTGATTGTTCTTACAAGAACATAGTCATCCATCACTTAGCAAGAATGATAAATTTTTTTCTCCCTGTGGGTTTTTTTGCGGAAGACACCTTTCTGTTATTTCTTTGGTACACCTGAATTTCAGCAGAGCCAGGGAAGATTTAGGATGAGCCTGGAATGTCTTGTGCCAGAAAGTAAAGAAATGGGGGAAAATGGAAACATAGCCAACAGTCTAGGAGCAACCCTGAAGTTAGGGAAGTAGGAAAATTTAAGCATTAATAGAAATAGGGTAATGGATTGCAAGTCATTGAAAAAAATAGGAACTTATGCGCCTCTACTGCTGATAAATAGGTAGATGGGTGAAGAAAGGAAGGCTTTTTGTGCAGTAGAAGACTCACTGATAAATGTGAATGGAATGGTGAAGTTGGAAAATCATTATTTTGCAGCCATCACAGGAAAGACTCATTTGGGCAGGAATTACCAATGGATGCTAAATACAGGGGAGATAAATTCTTTTTCACCATTGTGGGTCTGGGAAGTCCCAGATCAGAGCACTAGCAGACTCAAGAGTCTGGGAAGTGCCTGTTTCCTTTCTCATAGCTAGTGCCTTCACACTTATCCTCACAGGATGGAGGACATCTCTCCATGGGGAGCCAGGTGCTCTCATAGTCTCAATTGCCTACCTTGTATTGCTTGCTCCTTTAGTTACAATGGGGAGAACAGTACCTGGAAAGTGAGAAAAAGAGTTAGGGGCAGAAGACCTGTGAATGGGAGTAGCCTCTGGACGATACCCAGGGGAGCAAATTTGATCATGAGGAATATAAAGCAAAAGCAAAATGAAGAGCTGTTTTAAAAGTGGCTTGGATTCTTAAAAATCTCATTGTCACAAAAAATGGGGAGATAGATGCTGGGGAAAAATTGGAGAACTATTCTCTATCAAAGGAAACTAAAGAGAATGGTAACAAAATGTAGTAAATGATCCAGGATATATCCTTGGCTAGAGATGAATAAAAATGCTAATGAGATTATTAGCAGAATGGCAAAATTGGAATTTGGGTGGTAGATCAGACTAAATTTATTATGTCGATATTGAGCTTCCTAAATTCTGTACCTATACTGTGGTTGTGTTAGAGAATAATCTGTCCTTAAGAAATACACAGTGGAATAATAAATAGACATATCACCCGCACCTTATTCTCAAATTATTCTCAATTTATTCAAGAAAATAGTTGTAGGAAAAAGAGTAATGTAGCATGTGGCAGCATTAACAGATTTGAGTAAAAACTATACAGCGGTTCTCTCATTCTCACAATTTTTATATTTGAGATTGTTTCAAAATAAATTTTTATTTGGTATTTTTAGCCCTTTTTAAGGCACAAAATGAAGTGATGACAATGAAGATGCAGTCAGAGAGACTTTCGAAAGAATATGATCTACTCTTGAAGGAACACTCAGAACTTCAGGTCGGTGACAATTACGGATCTACACTTTTTAAAACAATAATTACTTGAGTAAATTATTTCATTTACTTATCCCTCCCAAATCAAGATGATATACTTAATCTTAGATTTGTTAAATGACTAAAGAATATAGAGTTTTATCTACAAGATGCAGATTAAGTCACTGCAGCAAAATTTATGAAAAGTCATAGAGAATTCCTGACATGCTAATTTATAACATTGCACTTTTATTGAGATATTAAGCAAAAGAATTGAGCATTGCAAATGGCAGCATTGAAAATACAGCCATATTGGGTTTGTCTTCTTCCTCTCTTGACCTGCCAGCCACCAACTTGAATTGACTTCCCAGAGACATTGTAATCATACATGTAGGTAAATTGTGGGGTAGATCGTATCAGAGGGACCTTGACATGTGGCGAATAGGCACTATACTCAGAGGCACTGGTGTCAGACAGAAGTAGAATGTCCATCCTCGGCCTTATTCTGACTTTTCAATCTTTAGAGATAGTATTACCTCTTGGGGTCTCATTTTCTTCATCTGTAAAATCAGAACAATAATAATGCTATTATAATATTGGTATTTGCTGATTTGTTAATAAAGGTGAGTAAAAAATGTACAGTGCCTACCACTGTCCCTGATTAATAATGAGCATTTTAAAAATATTAGCAAGTATCACATCAATATTACTTCCTTTGTAGAAGATTTACTGAAAGAATGACATTCCTTAATCAGCCACTTCAGCCTTAGGTTAGCTACTAACGAAGCAATCTATGATACATTTGTTATCTGTTATTCCCAGTTGGTTCATGTGTTTGATTTAACTAGGCTTCTCTAACAATAGCGAGAAAAGGTAGGGCAGTCAAGTGAGAGACAGATACCCTCTGTGTTCCAGTCTCACGATGTTGAAGGCTTTGTTCACATGGCCTGGAGTAGGTACGTAAATTTTTATGAAGATCACCCATTCGTCAACTGTGTAGAGTTCATAAAACTGCTGCCCTCTGCAGAGCATGATAAGAATTACCCTATGACATCTGCAAGGTTCACCATGGGAAGTAAAGTCACGCAAGAGGTCCCTGGCCTAGATTAGTTTTTCCTCTTATTTGCTAGGTCACCATATATTCAGCTTGAATGAGTATCTGTACTAATGGGTGTCAGAAATGTTTAGCTCCTTGGAGAGAGGAAAACCAAGACACACACTCAGCTTCTTATGGCCAGCGTCATTGCTGACTATCTCTGTTGTATAACAGCTGATGGTAACTGCGAACGCTGAGAGTGACCCTCTTAATCCTGCAAGGTTGTGTAACAGATTTCCTCAACCCATTTTTCTCGTACATAAAGTGTGGAGCTTCTACTTTTTTGGAAAAGCATATAGAAAGCTTTGATGAGTAGTTACTTCCCCAAAAAATCATTATTGTACCTGTTTCCTTGGAAAAGAACCACCAGATATACTAAGTGCCATGCTGAGAGTTGAGCCTTGTTTGATAACACATTTAGGCTTTGATTAATTTCTACTTATATCAGATGCTTGAAATATTGAACAGGTGAAATCTGTTGTGTGCATATGCTCTGGCCACAGCCCTTGGCTCATAGTTTCATATGTATGCTCATGTTTACTCCTTGTAACAACTCAATAAATGAAAATATTTTAATATTCCTAGTTTGTAGACAAAAAATTTGAGAACCAGAGATGTTATGTAATTTACCTGAAGTCACTGAACTAGAGAGGAGTGATAATTAAAATTCAAAGTAGTTAGGAAATCTTTCTCCAGAATATCCATATTAACCGGGTTCTTTAGCCTGTACTGGTCATTAGACTGTGTATTCTTGGCCCATTGTCCACAACTGTTCTACCCCATCTCTCAAGGAAGAATATTTCCCACAATCCTTTGCTTGCTGACTTCTGGGCAGTTTTAGCCAAAGAGAGGCAGTCAGACAAGACTGAAAGCAGAAGGAAAGAGAAAGCCAGGCATTGCTCATACTCTCTCTTCAGGTGCCCTCTACTTTATGGCTCCAGTTTCTTCTCCACGTGGTCTTTGTTCCCACTAGGCATCTTCTTCCTGCTGGCCCTCGGTCCTGGCTCCCTAACTGTATTGTCTTTTGCCTGCCAAGCCCCTGTAGTGTTGGTTTTGTTTTCTGCACTTGCTAATCCCTGATATACCTTACCATCCTTCCTGTCTGATGCATCTGCTCTCTCATTACCTATAAAACCAACCCCCTTTAATAAACAGCTATGTTTAAAGGGTTAAAAAACATCTCAGCTCTTAGCTGAATCATTTGACATCCATGCACTTTGGCTACTTCATTACTTAAGTAAGACTTATAATATCTTGTAAATATCAAGCCAGATCTAAGAAAGCACTTTACTTTTAGCCAGTAAAAGCACTCCATAGTCATAATATACTGTTAGCTATATCATGATTGATTTTATTTTTCCTACCCACCTACCCAACCCCATTGTTCAGTATTGAGTAAATGCTTAAGAATCTAAATGTAGGTGTCATTTAACTAAGCCATTTTCTTAAAAGCACCAAGCATCTATAGATCAACACCATTTGTCCTAATGAATTTTACTCCTATTGATATACCAATAGAATAGTAATAGAATATGAAAAAAACATATCATAAAAGATTGTTAAAACATTAGGGAAACAAAAGTGAAGGGTGAGAATGTTGATTTCTTCCTCGCAATCCAATCTCACTTTGCTTTTTTAAAAAATTCATTAACGATTTCCCCATCTGGTTCCCTGTCTGTTATAGGCACTAAATAAATGTAAGAAAACAGTTCCTTCAAAGCATCCAGTCTTTGCCTTTTCTTATTTGTCCTATCTGTCCGCTAGAAAAGAAAAAGAACTGATTAAAGGTTATTCGTGGCACAAAACCATCAGCACCTGTCAGTTTTTAAATTTGATTTTAGAAAATCACCCTTTACTTGGGGGACTTGTCCTTATTGGCCTCATTAAAGCTTTCACTTTTACTTGAAGTGGTCTGGTATGTACAATGTAAAGGTGATGCGTTACCATTCAGCACTCTTCCTGTAATTGTATCTTCTTATTTGGTTGCTTAAAGTCAGTGTTAAGCTGCTCTGAAACACTAATGCTAAGCCTATAAAAGAGTTTGACTGAACTGTGTGTACAATCAGGTATGTGCTGCAGCTTCATTTTATGAGATTTTTTTTCTTGGAGTAGACCTTTACTTTCTTAGTTCAAGTTATATTCTAAGATTAATTTCTATTTCATTTTCCTCCAATTTTAAATGATGCATTATAGTCATCTTTTATGTCCTGATCAGAAAAGTACAATTTGAGAAGCTAGGTCTGAATTGAAAAGAGAAAAAAAAAAGCAACCTCATATAGATGTTTTGCTTCTCTTCATTTTATTTTTGCCAAAAATCTTAATTGGACTTACAGGAGGGGAATTTTTAAAATTATGTTTCCTTGGGGTAACCTGTAAAATGAAAGCTCAGTAGATTAACACACAGAAGAAAAGAACTTACCAAGAGGGTTATTTTTCCCTGTAAACATTTTTTCAGGCAAAATCAAATTTTATAGTTTTTTTAATTTGAGATTCTTGTATTCATATTTTCACATTTGATTATTCTCATAATTAATACAGAAGAAAATTTTAATTTTATTGTAAAAAAATTCACAAGATAAAATTTAACATTTTTTGGTAAATATATGAATTCCAAATTCTGTAACATATTAGAACCATGGGGTTTGGGCACTTTGATTAATCAGTGCAGAAGAAATTTTTTACAAGCCCTTGTGTCTCTGAATCTATTTCTTACTTTTTGCTATGCTTGTTATACTTCTTTTTTTCTTACAGAATCGTTTAGAAAAAGGCAATAAGAAAATCCTGTGAACTTTATGAAAGAAGACTGTGACACAGTGCATCAAGATAATAAATTTATAATGGTACAACTAGAAAATGTAAAATTTGGGTTGGAGAAATGCACCAATTATTGGCCAACAGTTTTTTTAATGCCACATGTAGGCTATACAGTAATGATGCTATTAAAACGTTTGAATATATTTCATATATAGGTGTGTATTCCAGCTCTTTAGAAAAATTTAAGCATGTTAAACACCATATTTACATATTGATAACAGCATTGATACAAGGTGGCTATAAAAGAAAAAATTGATAAACCAATTACTTCCAGAATTATAATTTTGAAGTTGCATGAAACCTAATAACCTTGAAAGCTGTGATGAATTTTCAGTGATAGTATAATCAAATAATAATGATAATGTGTCTGAAACAAATGCTCAGTATCAACAGATTTATTCATAGGAAAATTAAGAATAAACTGTAAGAATTAGCCACTGTATTTAGAGAAAAGAGAAAGAACATTGAAAACAATGGCCTTGAGTTTTTTTTTAAGGGTGATGATATTATGGTTTACTATAGTAAGAGTTATATTGACAATTATATTTTTGTTACTATGCTTCTGCACCTTTTCGACTGTTTTTTATCAGTATTTGTGTTAATACCACTGACTTGTAAGTAGTATGCCTTTTTTAGGTTCATTTAATCATGGAGTTAGCATGTTGGTATAAATCTCCCAGCACTTTGCAGTGTGAAATTCTTAACTTAAAATTTTTTAAAAGCAATGTTTTCTATGATTGTGAGAGGTTCTGATGATACAAATATTACCTCAGTCATATGTACACTGGTGTCACATGGTATATCTGAGATGTTTCTGCATTCTGAAAGCTAAATATTAAATACTATTTTTCCATTTGGCTATTCATTTAGAAGTAATGTTTGTTATATTACTATCATTTTGGTTGTTCTGTTGTTTAGACTTGAAAATACACTTTCTTGTCTCATCTAGACCTAAATATAAAAAATGGAAAATAATATTGGAGTTTTTAACTTTTTTTACTCTTAAATCCTTTGTTGCTTTGCACAAGTACATGTCTTGTTTGGGAGGCAGTTGTTTTTGTAGTACTGGAGATTGAAGCCAGGGTGTGGTAAGCCAACCTTTTTTTTATTTTTTATTTTAAGACAGTCTTGCTAAGTTGCCCATCCTGGTCTTGAGTTTGCAACCCTTCTCCCTCAGCCTCTCATGTAACTGGGACTACTGGCAGGTACAACCACACCCTGCTCCATCCTGTTGTCATTATCATTTTAATACCCACTTAATGTATTTAATGTATATTTAAATTTTTTTTTCACTGGAAGGTGGTTGAAATGAGCAAATATATAATTTTATTTCAGATAAAAATCAGGCTAGAAAATAGACTTGATGGAGACATTTAACAGGAGTTGGAAAATGGGTGGTAGACCATATGGGCTGACAACATAAATAACCAGGAAAGAAAGTGCTAAAATAGACAACTGCACAAACGACAGCTCAACACATAGACTTGGAAATATCAGAGTGAGATCTATACGGGTAAATATACAGGTAATGAGTTTTTGGGACCTTGGCTTATTCCACAGATATTCTTACGTAACAGTAAGATACAGAAAATCAAAAAAGGCACAGCTTTAGAGCTGGCCAAATCAAAATTTGATCCCACCTTCACCACTTATTTAGCCATGTGATATTTAAACAAGTTAGTCAGATTTGCTAGGGCTTCATTTTCCCACCTCCAAAATGGGAATAAAACATTTAGATGAGGGTGACTATTGAAACTGATGACACAGTGATTTAGAGTCGTGGTCAGGGCTGTAGTCAGGAAGGTCTGGATACTCTTGGAAGAGCAGAAGGGCCAAAATTTACATTTAGGGGATTTTAGACCTCAAATCTCATAATTTTACAGAACTGTAACTAGAGATGTCAAAAGTTTGAGCAGGATTTCCCATATAAAATGGATTCAGGGCAAGGATTTGAGTCTAGAATTGGGCATCTCAGTTCCCAAAGTATTACTATAGTCTTCACAGATCAGCTTTAATCTGCTAAACCTAAAGTGTTGCCATGTGAACAAGGGAGGCTGGCCTCAGAGTGTGCATTTGTCCACTGAAGTGTTTCACAAGATACGTCTGATAGATCTTCCTGTTAACTCTCTCCTTACCAACGACAGTGGTTAGCAAGTTTTGTTGTATGCACAGCTCTGTCTTCCTTGGGTGGCTGCACTGCACATTATTTTCCATGTCATTGTCAGTAATGACTTCCTTATATCTTAGGCTGTGTTACTGATTCAATCACAGGAATTGATCCTTCCCTTTTTCTATTGGAATTACGTAGGGTCGTCATACTTTGTCCCTGTTCACAAATCTGCCAGACTTGCTGATCTCTAGGAAGCATCACTTAAGTAGTTCTAGCTGAGAAAATTTGGAATTATTGTTGCTTATCCAACTCTGTCTTGAACTCTGATGTTGTTAGCTGGATTGTTTCTCTCTCTCTCTCTCTCTCTCTCTCTCTCTCTCTCTCTCTCTCTCTCTCTCTCTGTGTGTGTGTGTGTGTGTGTGTGTGTGTGTGTGTGTGTGTGTGTGGCTGCTGAGGATTTAACTCAGGACCTTACACCTGCTAGGCTGGTGTTCCGCCACTGAGCTAAACCTCTGTCCATGCCTTGTTCCTTAGGGTCTACTTTCTGTTGAGATTGTTTTGTTTAGTTATACTTTGGTTGTTTATCCTAGTACTTTAGGAATTAAAATCCCCTTCTAGTGACAGACTCATACTCCTGAATCCTAATCTGAAGCCTGAAATTTAATTGCTTTCTGAGATATTGTTCTGATCCCACAAGCCTACTTATACCTCTAAATGTTACCTATTCTTAGAGTTCTTGATGCTGGTCTCTGTTTTCCTTTAGGATCAGTCCTCATTGGATCTCCCAGCTGCACCTGCTAAGGACCTGGGCCTGTCATTTTGCCCTGTTCCTGTGGATAGCTGTAGTTCTGCCATCTTGCTGCAACATCTAATGCCTGTTACTATTCCTCTCGTCTCTGTATCACCACAGCTGAATGGCTCATGCCAATCTCTTCTAACACGTGACTTTCAGTACACCTCAGTGTTCATTATCCAGTGTGAGAATATTGCAGTCCTTTTTTAGCACTGACATTTTAATGTCTGGAGTGATTTGTTGAAAGCCCATGGAACCTCCTGTATTTTTTTCATCCTAGTCTGCCTTTCATAGAAATCTTGAAAACCACTTAGTGAAATACTACTTTTTTCTTTAACATTTCTTTCTTTACTAAAGAGCATTTTATCACTCTCACAATGTTGCTTTCCACCCTGTTTGCTAAGTGAACATATAACTTTGTTTTCCCCTCCTGATTTCAAACACTTTGGGAACTGTAGTAGGCTGACTTCTAGTCTCCCAAGAGATATCTGTATCTTCTTTTTCTCCATGCCCTACAGTGTTAAAGAATGAAATCAGAGATGGAGGCAAAAATAGATCTTTATTTAGATTAAAGAGACAGAAGAGGTAGAGCTCCTACTATCTGAGAGGAGGGTTGCCCATGATATATCCATATTTTAACCCCTGGACCCCGGAGAACTCCATATGTCAAAAGATGTGATAAAATTAAAGGTCTTGAGATGGGATGGAGAGATTACTCTGGGTACTGGTGGGCCTTACATATGGCCACAGGTATCCTAGAAAGAGGGGAAAGGGGAGATTTACTGTGTAAAACAGATGGCAGTGTGACCAAAGACAGTGATTGGAGTGATGTATGCACAGGTGAAGGAGGGCTTGCTGCCACCAGAAGCTACAAGAAACAAGGAGCGGACTTGTCTCCTGGTGCTCGGAGAGGAGCACGGCCCTGTAGTCACCAGTCAAACTGGGCTTGTGGCCTCCAGAATCACGAGGATAAATGTGATGACTCAAGCTACCAGTCTGTGGTTAATTTGTTACAGTTGCTCCAGGAACTTAACCCAGGAATATACAGGACAAATACTATGTATTGGCAAATATTATAAAGGCCTGGACTGAATTTCAAGATAACATGGGAAACAGATACCCTTTAGTTTTGATTTAACCTTCCCCAAAAGTCATTTGGAGAAATCAAAGATTGTCTTGCCTGTCCCCTCCCGTATTAGTTATTTTTTTTCCTTGAGTTTTATTTCGTCCTTCCTAGTGCCACTGCCTGACTCCAAAGCCACTACCATCTGTCACTGAAGACTATTCAAACAACCTTCTCTGGTCTCCCTGCATCTTCTCTTAACCCCTCTCACACACTCTTAGCAGCCACCTGATTTAAAACAAATATATAGGTTCTGTGTTTGAGCATTTTGTGGTTGTGACCAAATACCTGGAAAAAAAACTTAAAGGAGTTATTTACTGTAGTTGATGGTTTCAGAGGTTTCAGTCCATGGTCAGCTGCCTCCATTGCTTTCAGGCCTGTGGTAAAAGAATCATTGTGCAGAAGCACGTGGCACAGGAAGGCTGCTCATTGCAAGCAGCCAAGAAATGGGGGGAAAGAACCAGAGAGGAAGGACCTGTGGACCAATTTCACATACCCATCGCCTCTTTCCCTTAGGCTAGTCCCCACGTCCTAAATTTCCATTACCTCGCAGTAATACCATCAGATTATGATCTCTTCAGTAGATTGATCCACAGAAGAAGTTAGATCCCATGTAATCCAATTACCTTCCAAAAGCCTCAACCCTGAATAGAGGATACTCAGGGGATGCTTTAGATCTAAAGAACAGATGCTGAAAGTTCCAGTCATTTCCCTTTGTACTAAGATCAAACTCCTAGGATCTCCATAGGCTCTTGTCCACTCTCCAGCCTTTTGTCAGCCCACCTGTCCTGCTGACCATACCTACATTCTAGTTCTTAGAACAAGCCACATATTTCCCCTCTCAGGATTTTTGCACATACAGCAATTCTACATCACGGCCCTATCTGGCTTATTTTATTTTATTCATATCATTTATCACTGAAATGATCTCATTTATGGTATTTGCCTCCATCCCAATGACTAACAGTTCCTGCACAGAGCAAACCAGTGGTTCTTAACAGGGAGTGGAAAGGATGTAAAGGCTCATTTGGCAATACCTGGGGACATTTTTGGTTGTCAGAAGGATGCTCCTGCTGGACAGAGGCCAGGGATGCTTCTAACCCTGTGCCTCAGTGCATGTGATGGCCATCCATAACAATTCTCTGACCCAAAAACAACCGTACCGCTGAGGTCCCAATATTCTGCAGCTGATGATTTTGGCAGAAAAGACTAATTGTCGTCTCCCAATATCTATTCTTTCGTGTGTCTATGGTTAATAGATTACCTGATTTTTGTATACAACTGCCTGGCATAAAGACATTTCCTATGTCCTTGTACACGGGAGGAAGAAGGAATGTCATGAGGTGGCACCTTATTTCTTTCTTCCTTTTGTCTGCTGCCTGAGATAGGTGCTTCCATATTAGGTTATGAGATGGAGATTGTGCAAAGTAGAACAAGATAGAAGGAAGCTATGACCCTTACAATGCAGACTGCCACACCTGCCCTGGGTTGCTGCCCTGATGTTCAATAAATAACACCAGATAGCTTCAAGGTGCTGTCTCAACATCCTAGACATGCTTTAAAAGCCTAAGATCTCACTACAATTTTGTGTATCATTTGATACACAGCAATCCATCAGCTTTTGTTCCTTGCTTTGTATGTTGGGGGTCTTGAATGAAAATGTTGTCCAAGCTACACATGCAGGGTTTTGTATTTGACTCACCTAGTATTGTGTGTCACCATTGTGCGTTGTCCCCACACTGTCCATGCATTTCACACCATGAGAGTTTATGAGAACAGTAGAACACGGTGTCTTTCTCCTTGTCTTCCCTGTTAGTGTGATGAACCCACAAGGAGAGCAGACTCTGCAAACACAGCATTCAGCTACATCACATTTTAAAAGGTAACACCGAAGAGTTTGATGGGTAAACCTAATAAAGAAAAATAGGTTTCTTACAAGGTGGTGTTCTCAGTAACCAGTCCCCTTCCTTGGTTTGAGAAGAGAATGTGAGGATTTGGCTTTGCCCCCTAAACCAGGAGTCTGTAGAAAGCCTAGTGCTCCTTCAGAAATGTGAAGCACCTCTGTGGAAAAGAATTGATCTCTTCCAAGAGCTGCTGATTTCCTGGAGCTGAAAGCACTCTGGAGCACCACTTGTCGCCAGAGGCCAGCTTCCTGGAATAACCCTCCACAGAGGCCCACTTCCTGACAAAGCTTTTCTTTTTTTCTTTTTAGTATGTTGATTTGTATTCCCTTGAAACAAAATTCATATATGATAATCACAGGAAATTTCAGGAAAAAACTGTCAGCTTAGCTAATTTTCTCATATGTGTGTGTGTGTGTGTGTGTGTGTGTGTGTGTGTGTGTGTACACACACACACACACACACACACACACACATACATAAATATTTACAAACTGAGGTCATGCTCGTTTCTGAGACATACTGCTTTGTAACCTGCTTCCTTGCCCCCACTTAAGAAGTATTTTTCTGCAAAAGGAGTTTAAAATGCACCTGTAATAAATCATATAAACATCACCTGAGGGGCCAGAAATTTTTTTTGTAGTACGGATCCAGGCAAGCAGTGCGACTGCCATACCAATCAGAAGATGAGAGACAAAGGGGGTTAGGGTCCAGTGTCCTTTGACAGTGTGTTTATCTCACCTGTGTTACTCACTTTCACAGGAACCTTTGTTGCCAGAAAGTGCTCTGGAAGCCATACGGCATAGTGGCTACCAGCATATCCTACATGTGTTCAAGTCCCGTCTCCTTTATTACTCGTTCTAAGTCCCTTGCCTTCCTCCTCCTCCTCCTTCTGTACTGGGGATTGAACTCAGGGGATACTGAGCTACAGCCCCAGATATTTTAACAGTACTCAGGGTGGAACCCAGAGCCTCTGCAATGAGCTACATCCTAGCCCGTTTTTATGTTTTATTTTGAGACCAGATCTTGTTAAGCTGGTAAGTGGCCCAGGGAGGGCTCACCTGTGATCCTCCAGCCTTCCCAGTCGCTGGAATTGCAGCCTGTGCCACTGTGCCCAGCATCTTCACCTTGAAAGTGATTAGGACTCTTGCTTCATGGACTTGCAGACAGGATTGACCTCGTACGCATAAAGAGCTTCTTAACAGTTTCTGGTGGTAAGTTACTCTGAATATTATACAGAAACTAGTGTCCAGTTGCCAGTTTTCTCAATTATAAAAAAAAAGAGAGAGAGCCTGACAGAATTTATAATTAGGTCTTGAAAGTGAAAGATGGAGATGGCAGCACAATACGAATATACATGATGTCACTAACTATCCACCTAAAGTGGTTAAAGTATTTTCATTATGTTTACTTTTACACAAAAAAAGAGAAGATGGTGGATTCCTAGGTATAGTTAATAAATGTCCTGTGGTGAGACTAGTAGGCAGTTGAGGATGATTTTTTTTGTAATGACTATGGACATGTGTTTTCCTACCAGCCTCTCTTTAGGCCCGGTGCCTGGTTTGCTTAGTTGTATAATAAATGTTTATTTGTCTTGAATTCAGTTCATTTCTGCTGTGTCTGATTATTTTCATATAACTCTTCACACTCCCTGCTTTTAAAGTACATCTTGTTTTAAGATTATGACAGGGCCAGAGAGAGTTTCGACCAATCTTCTCTTTTAAAAAAAAAAATGAGAAAGGGTCTTGCTTTGTAGGCCAGGCTGGTTCTGAACTCATTGTGTAGCCCCAGCCTCAAACTCACAGTAATCCTCCTGTCTCAGCCTCCTAAGTGCTGGGATTATGGGCCTGTGCCACCACAACAAGCTTATGTGGTGCGGGGAAATCAAACCCAGGATCAAGTATTATAATGGCTGACTATGCCTCCAGTCTTTCTTAAAACATTAACAAGCCTTTGCTCCAGGAATTGATTTATTTTTCTTCAAATATCATTGCAGATTTGATACCGTGGAAAAGCCTGGGTCTGGGTGTTTTATTACACCTTTGAATCCTAGCAATCTTTTATTTTTCATCTCCTAAGAATGAAATAATATGTATATATAATACATAATAATATGTATATATAATGCATAATACAGATATATGTATACATCCACCTAAAGTGTTAAAATAGTTTAACACATATATTTAATATGTACAAATAATGTCTTAAAAGGCACAGGTAGGCAGATCCAGATTTTGGGGTTGCCTGGAGCAAATACATTTTGGGACATTCTCTATTAAAACAGAATGATTAAATTACCAAACCAAAATTGTGTGTGAATGGGAGAATTTATTCAGACTAAAAGTGGAAATGGCAGCATTACTGGAGCTTTCACTGTGTTGATCCTTCTTCTAAGATCGCTTAGGGGAATTTATCAGAAATGCTTCCTGGTTAGAACCTGGCTTCAGTTCTGTCCCTAGCATACCTTGCAACTCCAGAATCCAAAGGGGCCTATGTATCCAAAGTCCTGAGCTTAAGTTTCATTATCTCAAGGTAAATTCACCTCTAGAAAAGGAATGGGAGGACAAAGTTAATGTACTTAATTTGTGGAAACCTCAATGTTTAAACTAAAATGAGTCATACTTTGATTTACAGTATTGTATTTATTTCCTATTGTTCCACATTCAAAACACAAGTATATTTTCTTACTGTTCTAAAGGTCAGAAGTCCAAAAGCAGCCTCATCAGGCTGAAGTCGAAATGTCAGCAGCTGTCTCAGGAAGCTCTGAAAGAGGTTCTGTTTGCTTTCCTTTTCCAGCTTATAGAGGGAGTCCACATTCTTTAGCTCATGGCCCCCTCCATCTTCTAAACCAGCAATGGTTAAGTGTTTTCTAACATTAGATCACGTTTCTCTGACGTTAACTCTTCTGCCTTCTTTGTTCACATTAAGGGTTCTGGTGACCACATTAGTTCCAGGAGGATCACCCGTGATAATTTCCCTATCTTAAGCTCAGCTGATTAACCACCTTAATTTCTCTTTGCCCCATAACTTAATATGTAGGTCTCAAGAACTAAGATGTGGATATATTTTAGGAGATAATTTTTCTGACCACCACAGTGGGTAAATTATTTCAATTTTGTGGTCAATTTTTAATTTTTTTTCTTCATTTATGTTTCATTAAATTTATTGTAGCTGATATGCAAACAAAATTTTGCATGCTAACCGATGCCGTGTAATGCTTTGATAACGTGTATATTATGTAATATTCAAATCAGATTCAAAATATCTACTCAAGTATTAACTATAATTTCTTTATGGTGAAAACTTTCAAAGTCCTTTCTAGTCTTTTGAGAATGCTAAATACTTTTCAAGGTTCTTTTTAAAAATCATATTCTTTCTTCTTTCTCTGGAGAATTTTCATGTTACATTGGACTGTGGGTGAAGAAAGTCCTCCAGCTTAGCGTGACCAGAGCCTGCTGCTGGTGGTTTTTCCAAATCAAAGCAACTGCAGAACTGTCTAACCACGAGGAACTGTGAGAGACAGGACTTTCACCTGAAGGAAACAAAATTACAATAGGATAATAGATTGAATATATAATTTTACTTTCTTCTGTACAACTACAGTAAGGTTTTTGAGAGAGAGTGAGAGAGAGAGTGTGTGTGTATTACTAGAGATGAAATCCAGGCATTCTCTATTACATCATGCCAAGTACTTTTTATTTTTTGTTGAGAGACAGGGCCTTGCCAAGTTGCCACTCTCCTTCAGCCTCCTGAGTAGCTGCGGTTGCAGGTGTGCACCACCACACACAGCAAGAAAAAAAAATTTTTTTCTTTTGTTGGGTATTGAATTCAGTGCCTTTGCACTGAGTTGCATCTCCAGCCCTTTTATCTTACTTCATTTATTTATTTCTGAGATTTCTGGGATGCTGAAGTTGCTCACATCAGGCTGAAATTTATATATTTATTTATTTATTTATTTATTGCCAGGCTGAAATTTATGATCTTTCAGACTCAACCTCCCAGAGTGCTGAAATTAGAGACATGTGTCACCATGCCCAGATGAGATTTTTTTAAAAATATAAATCTAGAAGGATAAAGTGAATATGAGAAGAAATAGCATCAACATTTTGGTAGTTGCCATGCAGATGAACAGGTGGAATTGGTGAAAATTGGGTTTTCTTGAAGAAAGCCAAGAAACAGGTCAGTTCAAACCACAAAATAAAAAAGGTTCAGGCACTATACCACTACTGCTCAAAGGGCAGATTGGTTGAAAGCTATGTGAGAAGTAGTTTGACTAGTGCATACCCCTCTCTTTCTTCTTTCCACATACTCCTGTCTCTTCTTGGCTCCCTTTCCTGACCCAAGCAAAAGCCAGCTTTCATCTTTGATGAAGCTAAGGCAAGAAAGTTATGTTTAAATAAACAAGAAACAACAGTATTAAATAACTAATGCATATACACTAAGTCCAGAATTTCTTCCTTGACCCAGGACGATGGTCAGCTTTTACTTCCAGACAGAAGACCTGGCAAGGATTTATGTAGGAGAGAATCTATCAGACCCAAGAGGAAAGGCCTGAAACTCTTCACATGGATGTTGACATCAGGGGTTCCCCACCAACAGTCCCTGAGCGCCTGGGAAGCTCACCCTGCAGGAAATATCTCCGTGAACAAGCCTCACCCACTCATTCAGTTTCCTGGCAGCTCTTTAGTCCTTCACTTTTAAATATGGGCAAGCAATCAAGCAGAAAGAGATCTGAGAAATGTCTGAACAAAAAAAGTTTTAATGTGAAAATAGAAATAGTGCAAGAAGAAAAACAAAACTCTCAATGTCTTAAAAGACAAAACAGTCTTATTTCAATGCATTCATAAAGTCAGAATTGGAAATTATTTCTTTTTTCAGGGAATGAAAGAGTCCTTAAGAGAAAAGTAGAGTAGAGCCCACTACATCCTTAGTTCATTATCTAAAAACTGACCGTATAAGCTACTATAGCCAAAAACCTGAGACTGAATTATTTAAAAAACAATTTCCCGCTATAATGGAGGCTGAGAAGTTTTAAGATCAAAGAACCCAAGATTCAGTGTCCAATGAGGGCTGCTCTGTGCTCCTAAGATGTCTTGATGCCATGTCCACCAAAGAGGAGGAAGGCTGATTCCTCATGTAGCAGAAGACAACGGCACAAGGGCAAGAAGGAAGGTGAAGTCCCTTTACAGAGCCCTGGCATGAAGGCATCTACTCCCATCTGTGAATGCAGTAACTCATCACTCAATCATTCCTTAAAGACTCTACTTCCTTTTTTGTTTTTGTCCTTTCTTTTTTTTTTTTTTTGAGACAGGGTCTCCCTATGGAACCCAGGCTGGCCTTGAACTCACCACTATCCTCCTGTCTCAGCCTCCCAAGTGCTGGGATTACAGACGTGTACCACCAGGCCCAGCTTATGTGGTGCTGGGGAACTGAACTCAGGTACCTAGCTCTTGACTTAGCACTTGCTAGGCAAGCACTTTAGTCACTGAGCCATTCCTCCAGCCCCAAAGGCTCCACTTCTAAAAATCCCATTGGCCATTATGTTTCAGTAACTGAAATATGAAGAGGATACACTCAAAGCATAGTGTAGACACACACGAGTGAGCTGGATTCAAAGAGAAGATTCTACACACATCCAGAAAACACAAAAGATCAAGCAATCTGAGTAAGTTCAGACTTCTCAAAAGGAACTTTGGAAAATAGCAGACAATGGTGAAGTATAGAAATGACCTCTGAAAGTATAGTCTTAGAAAATAGAAGACAAGAAAGCAGTGCTTTCAAAACTCGGAGAAAACCACTCAACCTAGTATTCTCTACACAGTTACAAATCAAATATGAGTGAGGAATAGAGGCATTCCTTAGGCATGCAATTTGCAAAAAAAATTACCCCCTCCCCCCAGTACATCTCAGGAAGCAGGTGGATAAGGATGGACTCCAACTAAGGGGTGAGCAAAGCAAGAAAGAGGAAGATGTTAACCAGGAAAAAGATGAGGGAGAGGATCTACTGAAAGTTGCTAATGGGAGCTTGTGAACAACAGAGCACCTCAGACAACCCTGGGAGATTTTTCTCCGGAAGATGACGCTGATCAGATGCTAATACAGATGGATACATTGAAAGCAGACAGTCTTACGCTGGAGGAGAGCATGGGGTTAAATAGTAATCTCAGTGGTCATGTAAAACAAAGCAAATAAGATAAACACAAAAATGACAAAAATCAAGAGAACACACCAAAATGTCTAGGAAATAAGAAGTAGCAGTTTGCCACTTTTGATCTTTCTGAATAATAATGCAACTAACTATTGAGCCAATAGAAACAATGATCTCATATTGGGAGGAGAAATAAGTGTGCAGAGATTTGGTAGTCTTGGGAACACTAGAAAGAAAGAGACTTAAATCCTCATCTTACAAAGAAAAAATGGAAATTTATGCATTATTATTCAGAGCTATAGACATAAGTCATCTATGAGCAGCTAAAAGATGACTGCCCTTGGGAAAGAGAGCAGGGATAAAAGGTTTAGACTAGGACTTAGGTGGCAATCTTACAGAAATTAAGCTATAATATAGTAATACTGCTAAATTAAGTACCTTATTTTTCTTACCTGGAAAAATATAGATTAATGAGACTTTTATAATATCTTATAAGCCTGTTGCAAGAAAAAAAGCCTTACTTATATTTCTAAATATTGATTCTCAGTTTCTATTAGCATTTTTGTCTTTCTTAATGTAATTATATTAACATTACATTGGCATATGACTGTCTTTTCCAGAACTCTAAGATTTAAATTAAGACACATGTTGCTGGGAATCTTCAGTTTCTCATTAGACACTTTACCTATTTGATTATAATACTACTTAATAATTCCCTCTGGTTTTTGTCTTCTGAACAATTTTTTTTATTTTTATGACTTGAGTATGATTTGGACCAGTCCAGTAAATCATTTGCAACATTCAGATGTAAGATAAGTACATCATACCCAGAAACCATACTCTTGAGTCATTGTTCTGCATCATTTCTCATTGGGCAGTGAGGACACCGTGGATGGAACGCAAAAGGAGCACAGAAAACTTGTCACTATTTAATAATGATCATCATAATGTAACAAATCATCCTTTCTTCATTATATTTGTGAGAGAGGTTAGGAAAGTTGTCCAGGACCATAGAAAGAAGTTTTAGACCTCCAGAAACGTATTTCTGCCAACTGTAGTGATGCACCTCTGTAATCCTAGCTACTTGGGAAAGAGAAACAGGAAGTCACAAGTTCAAGGCCAGTCTGGGAAACTTGATGAGACCCTGCCTTTGAATAAAAGGCTGGAAATGTAGCTCCGTGCTAGAGTTTGCCTAGTATGCCTACAGCCCTGGAGTCGATACTCAGTACACAAGAGTGGGGGAAGATATTTCTACAAAAGTTTAGACAAACATTGTAAGATCTCCAGGGAAAAGTGTTCAGTCCCATGGGATGCTGGTGGAACTTGCTGGGGCAACAATAATTTGTGACCTAAAGCCTCATGTATGGGATTTGAATAAACGTAGGAATGATGACAGTACAGTTCCTGATCGTCACTTATACTTGAAGATTCCCTCTTTCATAAATATTTTATTATTTTACAGGATACGTGCTTTAAGCTGGCAAAAGTATTCTCAGACTCACCCTTATTATAGGAATTTCAAAGGAGGCATAAGTATGCCTCTGGATAGAAAATCATAACGAAGGAGGGTGAAAGGGTAGAACTTGAAGAGTGAAGACAGAAGTTGTTCCTCTGAAGCTAACGTCAACGGTGCGGTGGTCACATAGGGGAAATGAAGAAAAATGGATTTCCTATTTTGAAATGACTTGAGTTCAAAGCTTTCAGGCCCAGATTCCTGACCTGTGCGCTCTTAGTAAGTCTTTAAGACATCAAATGCTGCCAATTATCATTGTCATTAAGAATTTCAAAGCCATAGACCATTGCCATTCAAGACCTTTGCCAGCCTTGTAATCGGGGGAAGTTTTGTTACTGCTTTCTAGCTGGAATAAAGCCCCCCATGACAGTCGGCATATATGGGTTCTATCTCCTCCAAAACAACTGCCTTTGGGTCTTGTGACACCTTGCATAGGCTCTGCAATGAAAATAAATTATAATCCCTTTGGGTGGAAGAAACTAAAATAAGAAGGAAAATGATTAGAAACAGAAGGCAGCTTGGTGCTTGAGATGCCAGATTTGTTCAAGATGTGATTCCAAAGCTGTGGGTAAGTTCTTCTGGCCATTCTCCCAATTAACAACCTTTCACTTACTTAAAAGCCAAAATATATGATTCAAAAGAGCGTGCTAGAAAAAAAAAATCTTGACAGATAAAATTAGCGATTCCTGGCAACATCAAATAACATATATACATACATTTATGTACCATTTTTTTGGAATGAAACTTAAAATACATCAAGATCTAAAACAGCTTCCTAGGGCTCTAAAGTCCTGTAACAGTGAACATTCATAAAGTGCTTACCATGAGCCAGGCATTGCATTCAGTTCTCACACCAACAGCAGGAAATAGTAGTCTTACTTGATTTTATTTTTTAAATGATGAAATTAGATCCAGAGGAAACTAAATGCTTCCCCGGGCCATATAGGTAAGAAATGGTAGAACTGAGACTCAGTTTGACTCCACAGTGCTCTCGTAAAGTCCTTGCTCTCAAGGAGTTTTTGCAGCCTAATATTAGATTCAGAAGTTACCCTTCAGTGTGGTAAATGCAAACGCAGTAAGGGTGCAAAGGATGTGCATAGGAAAAATATCTAACCCTGCCCTTGACTATCAGGGAAGCTACCATCCAAGGAATTAAAGAAAGAAGCGAGGGGTGGGAAGCGTGGAAGAATTTCAGGCAGAGAAGAAGCAGGTAACCAAGTCCAGAGATTTAAGAAAAAAAATCTTATTGCCAAGAGCCAATAGCAGGTGCGTGTGCATTGAGGCCAGTGGGGAATGTCAATGGAGGGCCATTTTGAAAGGTTTTAAGGCAGAAGTGTCCACCCACTTGGTCTGTGTGGGCCGCGCTGAGCAAATAGGAGTTCTCATGGATGGCATAGAAAATATTACAGTTCATATATACAAGTAGCAAAACTTCCTTTTTATGGTTGTATTATAATATTAAAATGGAAGAACAAGTCAATTTTAATAATTAAGTAAGAAAACTCACATCACTGCTTAGTAACAATAAATGCCTCATCTTCACAGGCACTCACATACAGGTAGGTTGGTGCGCTCTTATCAGCATTTTACTCTCCAGACAGTATGAGTCTGATTTGGGTTCCATTCATTGAGTGTAGCAGGCAGGAGAGGCAGAGTTGGTTAGCACTGCACCATACCCAGCCCCTTACACAGCATTGGATTGTTACCTATGTGTAGTGTTCTTAAAAGTCCAGGATTGAGTCATGAGCAATATAGCGGCGCTGGGACATAGATCAGTGACTAGAGGGCTTGCTAGGAAGCACAAGGCCCTAGATCCAATCCCTCATCCAAAAAGAGAGAGAACTATATAGCTAAAACCATATAATATTAGAAGTTTGAGATCTTATGGGCCACATCATTAGCTGTTCAAGTACATCTGTGGAAACTGACACAAGGTGTGAACATAGCACATCTAAAAAGTTCCTTCTCAAGACTAGCGCAGTTGAGTTACAAAAAGTCACATAATGTTTTAAGGAAGTTTACAAATATGTGTTAGGCTGCATCAAAGCCTTCCTGGGCTGCTTGCAGCCCATCGGCCAGGAGTGAACAAGCTTATTTTAAACTAAGGATGGACCTGACTGGATTTGCAGTTTAATTTTTTTTTTCTTCTTTGGAGAATAATGTGAGTAAAGCAAGAGGTGAGGCATTAAGTGACCTGTCAGGACACTTTCACCTTGGTGTTCTCCTGGGCCTGAACCCGGGAGATGGTAGCTGAGAAGCCAGTCGGTAGCTAGGAAGCCAGAGAGCTACTCAGAAAGTGGACTTCCGTGCTAAGGGTGTAACCCAGTGGTAGAGTGCTTACTGAGTACGTGCAGGGCCCTGGGTTCAAGCCTCAGCATATCTCACACGCATTTAAACACACACACAAGTGACTGGTTATTAAGACAAGAAAGAAGAAGAAACCAGGTGGCATCAACGTTTCTGTTATGAAACTGGATGGATGGGAAATTCAAGACAGAAAATCCAAGAAATAAAAGAGGTTTAAGAATGGGATCAGAAGAAAACAATGAATTACCTTTTTGCCATGTGGAGGCACTCATGTAGCTGAACAGGGCATGTCAGGGTCATTCGTTACAAAAGACAATGTGTGAGTTATTTCAGTAACCAGATTCCAACATATTTAAAACACTGTGACTGATAAAATTTGATACATAAGCACCTTTCAATAGAACTGATTTTGTATATAATAATCCCACAACAATCAAGACAAACAAGAATAATTTATCATTTTGACATTTCAAAGACCATATAATTTCTTAAATGATTATCATATAAATCTAAAAAAACTCAAACAGTACTAAATACTGTACCATAAAGTTGACTCTTCATTACTATGTACCGATGTTTGATTTAGTAGCAATACAGATGATTACGTACAGAAGTACTTCAGTGACATATGTGCACATTTGCTAATGTATACAGATTTCTTTGCTCTTTCAGTTAACACCACAGTAGCAATAAAGCCCATCTATAGCCTAGATCTTAGTTTCTGATTACATTCACCAACAAAAGGAATCAGGGTTCCTTGGAGAAATGGCTGATTCTAGGATCGTTGCAGAAAAAATACAGGATGAGTCTGGAGTGTTAGGTAGCACTAAAAAATAAAAAAAAAAAAGTATTCCAAAACAAAACAAAAACCAAAGCCATCATACATAGGTAGGGTACATAAAAGTTACACAGAAGCCAACTGAAAGAGGTGCTATGGGCAAAGCTGGAACAATATGATCACAACACAGAAAGTACTGTTGAGTTATAAAGTAAATATGTAGGATTTCATAAGGATAAATGATTGAAGAAATGGTAAAGAGGAGAGAAATCTCCTCTGTCTAATATTGAATTATTTATGTAGATATTCTGCTGTCAAGGATGCGTTTGTCTCTCCACTGCTGAAGTGTGAGCCACATTCAATGACTTCCTTCCAAAGAGAACTGACAGAGAAGGAGGTAGGGAAAGAGATAGTCATTTTCCAGTGGAGAAGCCTAACAAACATTACTTCATCCAGGCAATCAAGGTCAGTTTCAACAATAAGTCATATTGATTATGTTCCTTTGATACTTCCTATATGACAGAGTAGCTCTTAACAGTGTGATTTTCCAAACTGCTCCAAAAAACGTAATATTACACTAACCCTGAGATATACCAAAGATACCAACAGAGGGACCTCCAAAAAATATTTGGCCAGTTCTCAAAATTGTCAAGGTCATCAAAAATGAGAAATGTGAGAAAATGTAACAATCAAGAGGACCCTAAGGAAACTTGATGACCAAATGTAATGTAGTATCCAGGATGAGTTCATAAAACAAATATTTCATTAGCAAAAGCTAAAGGACGGAGAGTGTAGCTCAGTGGTAGAGTGCTTGCCCTGGAGCAAACTATGGCTTCAGTTAGCAATAATGTGTCAATATTTTATTTTTAACTGTAGCAAATGTACTACACAAATTTAATATGTCAACAGTACAGAAAACTATATATGCGTTATTTGGGAGCTCTTTGTACTGCCTTCTTGTTATATAAAAATAAAATTGTTCTGAAAGTATATTTAAAAAAAAAGAAACTAGCTACATGTGAATCTTTCCAAAACTCCCTTTGCTCCCATGTAAGGACTTTCCCCATTCCCCCCTTGCTGAGTTCTCCCTGCCTTTGCTCTGTGTCCAGGAGGCTGGCTGTTTGGCAGCATCAACAGGCTCCTTAGGTCTCTCACTTCTTCCTGTAGGATTTGGGCAACAGAATGATGTTGGGGTGAGGAAGTATCAATGAGAGATTGAAGGCAGGGAGGGGAGAAGGAGGGGTATCTACTCCCCAAACTTATTTCCTCCTTGAATGTGGAATTAACCACGATTCCATTTTTCTACTGCAGGCCACAGCTCCATTGGAAAACACCCCCCACCACTGCCCCACCACAGTCCCTCGTGCTGTGTGATCAGATGGAGGCTACTAACAGCTCTCTTCTGTGACTGCTAACATGGCAGCTCCCCTTGGCCAACCTTGAAGAGCTTTACCTTATTTTGTTTTTTTTTCTACTATCTGTAAACAAACCATTCATCAGATCCATCTGAGTGTGCCAAGTCTTTCTTGCCAGGACTCTGATTAATACAATAATCACACACCTATGCTGTTCATTTATACAACTACAAGCATATTATGTACACACCTTGCAGGTTGTTTTTTTAAAATCTCAATAGAGTTTGAGTTTCTCATCCACATAGACAGATCTATCTCATTAGTGTCCCACAGTACTCCATTGTCTGTGTTTACCGTGCTTGTAAATAGTATGAGGATTGGAATCAAAATCTGAAATTTCATGGGGAAAACCTGAGGCCTCAGATGGAGTCATACAACAGGGCTGTAATTTCTAGGAGGTAATGGCCTGGTGACTTGATGTCGTTGACTCCCCCCACATTCCCCATACAATTTCATGATGGTGAGGAAAGCGGGCTATGGAGCCACTTTGCTTGAGATCATGTTTCAGCTCAGCTCGTCTGTGTGGCCATAGGCAAATGACTTAGTCTCAAATGTAAAGTGAGAATAGCAATCCCTACCCAAGGCAGCTGAATTCTCAAGTCAAGCCACACAGAGCTACATGGCATGTGCACTGGACAGAACGCCATGAGTCCCCGTCCTGGAGCCACCCCCATTCCCAGCCTTATAGTTCCTCCTCTTCTGCCGCCTTCATTTTCTACCTGCTTCCATCCTTCTTTGGTCATCAAATCCACATGCCTCTCTACACACTTTTTCATAAGTTTTCTCTCCGTTGACATTTAAGACTCATTGTAAATGAAGTTAGCAGATTCTCCAGGATTCTTCCTGAAGTTAGACTTGTAGTAATTAGTTGCTAATTACTAGTGTAACTAATTACTACTACAACTTGAAATTAATAGATGAGATATGAATGAATTTAAAAAGCATACCTTATAAGACAAAATACCTGTCCTCCAGTAAAAGGAAGACAACCTTCCTTCAGTGATAGGCTATTGTTTCCCACTAAAAGTAGTGTGATTGCTTATATGAATTTTTTTCTCAGCTCTACAAGACTTACTTTGACAACTGAGAATGTAATGAGTATAAGGTGCTATCACTATCAAAAGATCAACCACCCATGTGATAATTAAAGTAATCGAATACAGTGTAAATATTAAGATTTTTCCTTTACTCATGTCACTAAAAGATGTCAGAACTAAAAAAAAAAAAACCTACTCAAAGACATCTTTTCAAGAACAAAGTATTTTAGATTTTTTTCCTCTCACTACTTGAATTCAAGGTTTAGCTCTGTAGGTTACAGAAGAAAAAATGTCCTCCTCTCATTAATGACTATGTTAGTCAACTTCCATGAACACAGAAGTAACCAAGATAATCAACTCATAAATAGATAAAGTGAATCTGAGCTCAGAGTTTGAGTTTGCATGGCATTTGGTCTCCGGCAAGACATGAAACCAAACTGTTCTCACGTCATCACGACTCAGGAAGCAGCAGAGAGAGGGAGGAAGGGACTGGGACCCCACAGTTCTCTTCAAAGGCATGCCCCAACATCTTGAAGACCTCCCACGAGGCCTCATCTCCAAAGGTTCCCACCTCCTAATTGTGCTGGGACCAAGCCTGCACACATGGGCCTTTGGAGGACATTTAGCAACCAACAGATAGCAGTGGCCTCTAGATGATGGATTGTCCAAAGGCTTGGTGCTGGGCTTTTCATTTGCCTATACTTCCTCTCCCCAAACACCTGGTTATAAGTGCCATGTAATGCAGTAAGGGCTTCCAGTTCAATATTTCCAAACTGGTGTGTGTGTCTGTGTATGACTATGTGGATTTCAGTCGCACTTTCTTCCTGTTTGTTTCTTAAGCACATCAGGCTCTTTTCTGACTCAAAGTTTTGTCTATTCGATTCTCTTTGAGGGCAGGAATGTTGTCAAACTTGTTCAGTGTTATATCTCCAGTGTCCATTGTGTCTAATACAAGAGTTTAGTCAGTGTTCACTGAGTGAATGAGTGACTGGCTGACTAAATGAAATAGGTGAATACTTAAACACCCACCTCACAACGCAGCAGTGTCAACTGTAAGGAATCCTCAAGCTTCCTTCTTCTCCCTGCATTGACAAGCCACAGAGTTTTTGAGATAAAGGTTTGCTAGGACAACTTAAAGACAGTTTACATACTTAAATAAATAATGAAGTTAAATATATTTAGATAACAAGAAAACCCAGAAGATTCCTCAAATTATTCTTTGCTTAAAACACTATGTCCTTATTTATGGTGGTAAGAGGAATTTACTTAATTATATATCCAATTTGAATTTATTAAAGAATAAAAGATCTCCTCTGTGGCCTGAGAAACTTATTGAATTATATTTTATTGACAGTGAAAATTGTTTTGTTTTTGTCTTATTTATTTATTTATTTATTTATTTATTTGAGACAGGGTGTCTATAGCCCAGGCTGGTCCTTGGACTCAAGGCAATCCACCTGCCTCTGCCTCCTGAGTGCTGGGATTACAGATGTGCACCACCACACCCAGCTTTATGTGGTGCTGGGGAATCAAATCCAGGGCTGTGCACTCACAAGGCAAGTGCTTTAACTACTGCAGCATTCCTCCAGCTCCTGAAAATTGTTTTAAATTAGATAGAATGCCATATTAGGTTTACAAAATTAAAAAAAACTTAAGGATGGATTACTACCTTTCAAATTATTTTAATTTGAAGCTGGGTATGGTGGTATACACCTGTAGTCCCAGCTACCTGAGAAACTGAAGAACAATGATTATTTGAGCTCTAGAGTTTTTGGGGTTAACTTGGATAATAAATCGAGATTCTTGAAAAAATAATGAAGTGTGCTTTGTTCCTGCCCAATGATTTCTCAAGATCTTATCAATCAATCAATCACATATCCAGTAAATATGTATTCAGTACCTATCACATTATCAATTTTCTAAAGGAGAAAAATACTAGCATTATGATCGCAATTAAAATGTATATATCTGTGTGCAAAAGGGAGAAAAAAAGGAACAACAAAGTTTGACAGTTATTATCTGAGGGGTAGGATAACAACCTATTGCTCTTTTCCATTTTATAGTTTAATTCCTGAATGTTCTACTATAGACATGTCTGATTTTTAATACCACAAAGGCACTGATCACTGATGCTCATTAGAAGCATTTTCCAGGAGAAGAAACAAGTAATACGCAGGAAACAGAAACCCACGGCATACAAAACTGTATGGTTACAGGAAACAAGCACAATAAATTGTCCAGGGAAAGAGAGATCAGAAAAATTATGAACATAATAAACATAAAAGCTCAGGATTAGAGTTGACTTTTTCCCAAGGAAAGAGGACCTCTTTCCCCCGGCCACTCTTTTCTCAAGGTTTCTGTTGATCACTGGTACTAACCTCAACGGTGAGCATTTCAGTTTGAAGTGTGGATGGCTGGAGATGCTGCCTCCTGACATAAAGAATCAATTCAATTCCACATGAAAATTATCATAAATAAGCTCTATACAACACATTATACTTTCAAAGGTAGAAAGCTTTAAGAATCAGAATTCAGGTTGCTTTTGAAGACAGAACCTTGGGCATTATTTGGAATTTCCATTCTTTTGCAATTCTTCTATTTAGAGAAAAATTTCAACTGTACAAATAACAAAAGTGCTACAGTATCTTCTCTTTATACAAGACAAATGTGACAAAATTAAATGCTCTTCATTAACAAAGGTCTCAGTCCTTACAACACAAATAGTTACTTAAAAGTAGAAATATACTTATGAATTTATATAATATTCATATCTCATTAATTCTTGGATTCCGTTAATAATAAAACAATTATTTTATGAATTACCAAGGAGGAAAATAATCTTGCAAGTTGAGCTATTGCTCAGACTTGCAAGATGAATCCTGATGGGAAAATTTTGCATTTTTGAGTCAGCAAAACAGGATGTTCATGTTATGACCAGTGCTGAGCGCCTGCTGCACCCCCAGGAGCGGCCGGGCTGCAAGCTCTCTCTCATCACTGAACCCAGGGCCACACAAAGGAACTCTTAAATCCTTGAATGATCGAACAAGCAAATGAATCAATGTGTACATCTAACAAGGAAGTTTGGCCTACACTCCAAATATCTATGTGATTAAAAAAAATGTCATGTGCTCATGTCTGTGTGTGCGTGCATGGTACTGGGGATTGAGTCTAGAGCCTTTACACTGAGCTACACCCCTAACCCATTTGTTACTTGGGTTTTGAACAAGGTCTCACAAAGTTACCAAGTAGCAGAGGCTGGGCTCAAACTTGAGATCCTCCTGCCTCAGCCTCCCGGAATGCTGAGATACTCCACCAGGCCCAGTTAAGAAAATGCCTTTTTAAATCAGCATCATCAGAAGTGACACATCTATGCTCTCAGGAAAAAAAAAAAAGTCCTGGAAATGATTACATTCTGGTAGAGCAGTACCACCCCACCGCTGTGTGAAACAGGTAAAGCTTGGATTGTGAAACCAGAGTGAGTGACCTGAGATGTTTAACATAACAAGTGAGCTCAATGGGGAGAGCAAGTTGTTACCTCTTCCACTCGTCTCTGTTCATAAAAGGGATTCGAAGTCAGAGACTGTCTTCACCCCATGAGAAAAGCATCTCTACATTTACTTTATAGAATCCTATAACGCAGATACTGTTTTGTCCAGACACAATTGATTTCTGCCATAGAATAGGTACTTATCAGGAAAAAAAGGAGTATCTTCCTCCAGATACTTGGAGGACATACAATAATGTCTTAAATTCTTACACAGAGACACACATGTCTAAGAATCCTGTCAGTTCCCCAAAGGATATGCCACCCTTGACTCCTGTTGTTATTCAATAGTTTATTTTCTCCTCTGTCCTTCTGCTAGAGCTACCCTACTCCTCGGTCCTCTGCCCATCATTGTCATCAAATTGTTGCCTGCTTCTGATACAAAGTGGGGGTCAACAGGGATGACTGGACCAGAGTAAAAATATTCAGGATAGCAAATAAAAGGAAAAAAATCCTCATTACCATGTGACATAGGTTATATTTGCACAGAATGACTCTAAATTAATTTTTAAAAAGAGTTGTGAATCACCTAGATAAATTGTTGTGCTGCTGTGTGTGTGAGTTGATAACCAGGGCTCCCTGACATCCATTAACTAAGGCAAGAAAAACCGCATATGACCTTATGGTAAATAGACCTGTACCATAGTCTGTCTAATATGTAAAATAAAAGCCTACTTGAATATAAACAATTTATAGAACATGACAAAAGATAATAATGGGTGGAGGGAGGTATATTGCCTGTCCTCAGGAAGATTTTATTTAAGAGGGAAATGAGTCATGGAAAAAAATCTGGAGATTCCTAAGAAAGCTGAGAATAGAAATATCATTTCATGCAGCATCTGTCTTACTGGATTTATTCTCAAAAGAAATAAAGTCAACACACCAAAAAGACACTTGCATATCCATGTGTATAGCAGCACAATACATAATAGCCAAATCCTGGCAACAACCTACCTGCCCATCAACAGAAGAATGGTTAAAGATGTGGTACCCATGCACAATGGACACAGCCATAAAGTCAGATACGAAACATTTGAAGGAATAATGCTCAGTGAAATGGACCAAACACAAACAACTGAATATAGACCGCTATCTCTCTTATGAAACCCACAAAAATAATGGCATAAAAAGGCCCTAACACAGGTAACAGAGTAGAACGAGGGACAAAGGACTTCTAGGAAAGGGATGAATATCTGAAAAATGGAGCGGGAGTGTGGATGGGCCCCACGTCTTTAATATGCTACAGAATTTGGAATTCATGTACATATACAAATTTTTTTTAAATTAAGTGGGAAAAAGTGACACCATTAAATACTGATAAGAAAAAAAGGGAAATAAATCTCATTTAAAAATAAATTATGACACTAAGGGGGATAGACAGCAAAGGGCAACTTAAGAGCAATCGGACTAGGTGCCAAGAGCATCCTGCAAAGTGACTGGATTAAATCTGACTAAAAGCATTAAGGACTACCCATGGAAGAGAGGCGGTTCAAACAGAACCTGAGGGCGTGGATACATTTGTAATCTACTTTAAAATAAATGCTGTAGGGCTTGAGGAATGGCACAGCAGTTAAAGCACTTGCCTTGCAAGCCTAAGGCACTTAATTCAATTCCCCAGCACCACATAAACTGGGCATGGTGGCGCATGTCTGTAATCCCAGCACTGGGCAGGCTGAGGCAGGAGGATCACTGTGAGTCCAAGGCCAGTCTGGGCTCCATAATGAGTTCAGGACCAGCCTGGGCTACAGAGCGAGACCCCGTCTCAAGAAAGCATATGGGCTCTTGTTTCAGTGGAGTTATGGGAGATTTGAGCAAAATCTTTAGTGAATGCTTAAATTTTAAAATTACAGTAAAAGATGTATTATCGTGGAAATATTCCATCCATCTTTGGAACACACTTGTCCCGTCATTCTTACCACTTCAGAAGCAGTTCCACAGTCCTCTTTCCTGATTGTCATTATGAAGTATGATAAAGAGAAAACACGGAGCACGTTGCTGCCCAGCACCATGCAAAGAGCCGGCAAGAGGTCCCCGGCAGCGTGGCCCGCCTTGTCCACAGATCTGGGGCTGTGTGGCTCCTGGCTCTTCTCCAAACTCAAAGTGAAGGTGGAAGGTTAATATTTTGAGTTGATTTACAACATCAAGGCAGGCACAAGAGGGAAACTAAACATACTAAAAGTGGGGTGTGTGTGCCCCAGTACTGTGTTAGAGAGTGATACAAAGGAGAGGACAAGTGTGTTTTGAAGCAAAGGGATTATTTCGATGGGGATTAACAGTGCCATATCTTTTCTGTAATACAGTGTTTAAACATTTTAAATATTCATTGTATTTTTATCACCACTTATACATTTAACAATAATAGTGTGCTACTTGTAGTAAACACAGACACACACAGAAAAATGCATATGTTTACAAAGCACTGCAATTTATTAATGAAGGCGCACCTTGAACCACACATAAATCTCTGAGGGGTGCTCACCTCCGTGGTGACCATGACCTCTGTCCCTAGATCTGAGTGGCGATCCTGCAGGCCTGAGGCCTCCCGACACTGCCCTTCCCGGAAGGCACAGTAGTAGCCCTTAGTTGGGAACCGCTGGAGAACCGTGTACACACACACAACATGCGTGAGACATTCCCTCCTCCTTCTCTGTTAGAGGGTAAGAATTCGGAAGCTTATGGGCCAGATTTACCCTGGGTCCCTCCTAAACAGCCCCGCAGGCTTTGCTCCGACAAGCTTTCACTATGTTGCCCAAGCTGGTCTTGAACTCATCAACTCAAGTGGTCCCTCCGAGTACCTGGGAATCTTGGCATGTGTCACCATGCCCAGCTGGTTCTTAGCCTCTTCGTGTCAAGTAAGCCTTTCAGTCTCTTTGAAAGCACTTGACTCATTTATTCCTCGTGTTGACTAAGGGATTTACCTTAGCCTTCTCCTGGGAAGGTCTCTGGTTCCGGGACTTATGAAGGGTCGGGGTCTGTTTTTCCAAGTGAGAAACAGGAGGTTGGGGTCCAGGGGTTCCGATTTCAGAGCCTGTGCTGCCTCTACTCAAGAACACAGACCGTGATGGGCGCGATGCCCCTCACCCACACCACCCTTCTGCTTTCCCCTTAACCGGGTGTGGATTTAGCATGATCCAGATCCATCGGGAAGAGGAGCCTTCTCCCTTTCTGCCTCTTCGGGTCTCCATTCCCGTCTAACCCAGCTGATGCCTCCCGATTGTCCCCATGTAGAAGAGAGAAAGAACCAGAATCAGGGGAGGAAGGGGCGATCTGGACGCTTGATTTTGATAATGAAATATAACGAGAGAAGGAGAGGGGGAGATCATACAAGGGGTGACTGGAAAATACAGTGAATATTTAAAAAAAAACTTTTACAGTACAAACGTTGCCAAGAACACTGGGACAACTGTATTCGAAGGGGGAATATTTTAATTAGTTTGATGACGGCTAATGACAGTATCTTTTACTGTTTCACAAACACATGTGTAGAAAATGCGGTATTCACCGTATATTTTGATCACACCGTGACTACACCTAGATCTGGGAGTAAGTTATGATCTGACTGCCGACACTGGGACGGCTTCCGAAACACCTGGGGGGAACCACACCCTCCCGGCCGCAAGCGGGAGCAGCCACAGACCCTCGGGGCGGTCCCTCCCGGCCCTGCTCGGCCGACCCCGTGCCCGCGGCTCCGGGACTGGCGGCGGGGCTCCGCAGGGGGCGGCGCGGGCGCGGACGGCGGCTTCCTTCCCGGTAGCCAGCGGGCAGGGCGCAGCCGGGCGTCCCTGCCGGGACCCGGGTGCCGGTGTTGCTCCATAAATAACGTCCCGGGCCTGCTCCCGGAGCTATAAAGGCCGCCGCGTGGCCCCGGGCGCTGGGAGGAGCCGCGCAGGTGAGCGCGCTCTCCGGCGTGGCATGGGGCTGCCCGGGGCGCCGCGAGCCAGGAGGGGCGCCGGAGCCGCCTGCGCCCCGCTGCTGGCCTGCGCCCGCGGGGCCCCGGCAGGCCGCGCCGAGGGCCGCGGGTCCCGCCGTGGAGGGCGGCCCGGGGCGGCCCCGGTGCGTGCCGGCGGCCCCGGGGCTTCAGGACGCGGACAGCGCCCGGCGGGCGGGGCGGCGCGGCGGGGCGGGCGGGACTGGGGAGCAGCGGGGAGCGGGACCGGGGACCCGGGAGCGGGGCGCGGGGACGGCGGGCGGGACCCGGGAGCGGGGCGCGGGGACAGCGGGCGCGGGGGCGCTTAGTAACCGCGCGGTCTCTCGCTCCCCGCCCGCCGGCCGCCCTCCCGGCGTGTCGCCCGCGCTCGCCCTCCGCTGCGCAGGTCATGGCAGCGCCCCGCGGCCCGGCGCAGCCGCGGCCCCCGGAGCACGGCGGCAGCTACCTGGTGTCGCGGCCCGTCTACAGCGAGCTCGTCTTCCAGCAGCAGCACGAGCGGCGCCTGCGGGAGCGCAGGACCCTGCGGGACAGCGTGGCGCAGAGCTGCAGGTAGTGGCCCCGCGCCGCCCCTCCGGGCCCGAGGGCGGCCCCGCGTCTCGGCCGCGGCCCGCCGGGACTGTCGCCTGTGGGGACCGTAAGTCCCGCAGCGCCGTCTGTCGCCCTGCCGGGCGAGCTCGGGCTGCTGCGGGTCTCGGTCGCCTCTCGTGCGGGCGAGGCTGAGCAAAGCGGGAAGGGGCTCCTTCCGCCTGGGCGAGGGAACCAGGTGTGGTGACGCCGGCGATCCCAGCGCTCGGGGAGGCTGAGACAGGAGAAGCCCGAGTTCGATCCCAGGCTGCCTTAGCGGCTTTGCAACTTAGCGAGACACTTATTTCAAAATAAAACATTAAAAAAAAAAAAAAAAAACCTGGAGCTGTAGCTCAGTGCGAAGGCCCTGGCATCAGTCCCCAGGGGCGGGAGAGGAAACGGTGGCTGAACCCAAGCCCTGGGCCGCCGTCCCTAGAACCCTCGAGCCCACGCCGCAGGACGCCGTCCACTGGGTTCGGGACCGGCTACAGCCGGTAGCCCGTGCGGCACGCTGCAGCAGGAGGCAGTGGGGTCCCTAGTGGGACACCCACCACATCAGAGGCAACTTAAGAGAACCGGTTCCCGGATTTTCTTTTTTTAAAGCCTTTTCTTATTCAACATTAAAATATATACAAAATAGGATATTATAATGCACCCTCCCCCAAGCTAGTGCTCCAGCAAGACCGACTCAGTCCATCTTTTTTCCTCACCCGCCGCCTCCGGGAAGCGTGTCTTTTGCCTTTTATACTCCTGCCTCGGGATCCACGGGCCATGGTTCCGTAGATATCCAGACCCAGGCATGTGCAAGGCTTTTTAAAAAAATACCTTAGATTTCGCATATAATCTATGCAAATACTCCTGTATTGGGGTGTGTGCGTGACTTGAGCGTGAACCCAAGACCTTCCCAGCTGCATTCCCAGCTCCTTACCTAGCCACTTATCTGTCTGTCCGTCTATCTATCCATCCATTTATCTATTTTGAGACAGTCTCACTAATGTGCTAAGTTGCCCAGGCTAGGCTTGGTTTTGCAATCTCCTGCCTCAGCTTCCCAGAGTGCTGAGATTAATGGCATGTGTCATTAGTTCAAAATGAGTCACCTTTTTAGGTTACTTATAACACCTAATGCAATGCAAATGCTGTGTAAACAGTTGTTATGTTGTATTGTTAAATGAGGTCAAAAAATCTGTACACGTTCGTTCGGCACAGAGGAAGCTTTCCTTCCTGACTATTTTTGATCTGTAATTGGTTGAGTGCACAGAAGCAAGGTCCTGGGTCGGGAGAACCATATCTGTATCTGTATCTATCTATCTATCTATCTATCTATCTATCTATCTTTAGCACAAACCTATGGATTAGGTTGAAAAATATAACCACATTCTGTTATCCACCTAAAATAATTTCTTAATATAAAAAACTGAGTCATTAAAATTTCCAAATGCCTAATAAATATCATAGTTCTTAACACATTTTAATCAAAAGTCAAATAACATCTATCTAGTGTTTCTTTTGTCTTTTGGTTATAAATTTAAAATTGCTAAGTTGCAAGGTACAAGGTATACGTTCATTACATTAAGATTTTTGTAAATACTGGCTCCAAGCTTGTATTGCCAAAATATACACTGTGCTAATTTTTCTTTATGAAGAAAGGAGTGCCTGCTCCAGATGTCTGGAAATTAATCTCCACGTGGAGACTACACTGAGCACCCTCTAGCTGGCCCAGAACATGGGTTCTTGTGTAGGGATACTTTCTCAGAGGATTAAAAAGGTGAAAGAGGAGAGGGCATGCCTGTGTTACTGAGTACAATGCACTTAAAAAAGACAGATACAATTCTCAAAGTGTGGTTGTTAAGCATTTTAGTGTTGGTATTTTTCATGAAATTCATATTCTTTTTCTAAATGCTTAAACCATCGGCAGAGTTCAGTTTATAATTTGGTGGTCTGTCATTGGTCATGACTGAAATTCAACTGATAACCCAGTTTGCTTGTCTTTTGGTAGTTGTTCCAGAAAGAGAGCCACTGGTATGCTCAAGACGGTCCTGCCGATCCTGGACTGGTTGCCCAAATATAGAATCAAGGAATGGCTGCTCAGCGACACCATCTCAGGAGTTAGTACTGGGCTGGTGGCTACGCTTCAGGGTAAGATGTTTGTGGGCCAGGTCTCAAGGGATAGAGAGTTATTGTCTCCAGCAGTAATTCCCCTCACATACTTCGCACCCCAGTCCTGCTGCCATAGGCCTGTGCCAGTACTTCTCACCCTTGGCCCACATCTTTCCTCTAGAGCCCCTTTGTGGAGAAATTCATTTCCCTTCTCTTCTCTTCTCTTCTCTTCTCTTCTCTTCTCTTCTCTTCTCTTCTCTTCTCTTCTCTTCTCTTCTCTTCTCGAGTTCTCTCCCTGGGAACTGTGGCTGGTGCTCTAGCTGGGTGCCTCCAATTCAGAGGCATATACCAAGCAGTAGCTTTCCAAAATTACTGACTACAGTTCACACACACACACACACACACACACACACACACACACACACACAAAAGTTACATCATGACCTGTGCACTCACAGCTAAAGTTTTGTGAAATAATAGTCATCGTTACTGCAAGTGATTCATTCTGATATTTTTTATTCTGGTTTTTCTTTTCTTTTTTTTCCTTTTTTATTTTATTTTATTTATTTATTTATTTATTTATTTATTTATTTATTTTGTCCTACAAGTGAACAGAATTCAGGGCCTTGCTATCTCTCCCACTGAGCTATATGCCCAGCATGTTTTTATTTTATTTTCAGACTGGTCTTGATAAACTGCCCAGTAAGATGCCTCATCTGCTTTCAAGAGGCTCATCGTCCAGCCCTTGAACTTGTGATCCTCTGGGTTGGGCAGGAGACCTCCTGAGTAACTGGGGTTACAAGCATGTGTCACTGCTCCTGACTGCTCTACTTACTGTTTTTTAAAGATTATTTCAGCTCATTAAATTATATAACATTTTACAATGAACCTTGACTTTCCATGTGAAAATGATGTAAAAGAAATTGAAGAAATGCACTTAACCTAGAAGGATGTTTTATGTCCCTAAAAGAAGAGAGATGGGGGTGGTGATAAGTGCTGTGGAGTAGTTCTCAGAGCCACAATGGGATGGCACTCTGTCACTCCTGGGGAAGAGGAGCTACGTTTATTTCACGTTTGGTTAGTAGGGGCCTAGGACAGAGATTGGCATGTAATCAGGGTCTCAATATGTATTTAACAAAGAGGAATTGTACACTAGATAGTGAAGCTTTTTTATATATGCAAATTTGTATTTCAAAGTCCAGGCCTCCCCAGTTTTCATAGACAAGTCCTTAGGATTGATTTTGTTTAATCAGGCAGGTATCTTATTTAATCCTCATACCATCTCTAAGAGGTAAGTAATCTGATCATCTCACTTTCAATGGATGAGAAGTCTATTAAATTTTGCCTGCGGTCATGGAGCCAGTGGCAGTGGAGCTGGGATTTGAACCTGGAGTCTACCTCCTACCATCTCCGCTTGTTTGTTGTATGTAGTTCCCTGCTTTATGCATTGTATGTTTCTCCAGAAACATTATTTCTAGAAAATTTTATCTTTGTAAGGCAAATTTCTGGGAGGTCCATGTGGATCATTCATACATCTGTTTGTACAATAAATATTGATAAACTAATTCTCTATGCTCGTCAGTCATGGGAACTCAATGATTTATGAGCAGGCACAGGTACTGATCTTAGGGAGCTCATTTCCAGTGATAGAGATTGGAATTAAATTAGGAAGTGTATAAGCAGAAAATTAATTCTAGATTGTAATATGCATAGTGGTTGGTTAAGTATGCCATCCAAGGAATTCATGTGGAAAGAAGGCTTATTTTAGATACAAAGGCCCAGGAGTGTCCCACGGAGGAACTGACAATTAGAGACCACGAGACTGTCCTGTGATTAGCAGAACCAAGAGTGTACTAGGTGTAAGTGGGGACAAAAAGTGCTTAGTGTTTTCCAGGGAAGAACAGGAAGAATGCTAGTGGGGATGCTGTGTTCGGGGAGAGTGAATGAGGATGAGATGGGTTCAGGTGCAGAAAGGGAGGCCTGCCTCTCCCGGCATTTCCTCATGTATCGTGTTTAGGCGCCTCACTTGCCCTACCTGGAAGTGCCCTGAGCACAGGTGTGTTCTCCTGAACCTGATCGGGCAGGGCAAGGAGAGATCTGCAGGGTCTGAAGGACGCTTTCGGGCAAGAATACCTGACGGAGACTGATGAGTACAGGTGGAAGCTGCGGACCACTGTGAGGCCTTTGACTCGTGCAGCCTGGCGGATGGTTATGGCGCGTGTTAGGGTGCAAGGCCAAGCTGCCCGGCAGGCTGGGGTGGGAGACCGAGGCTTCCTTCCGGACACGCGAGGTTCGAGGTGCGTGAAGACGCCGCACCTGGGGGAGCTGCGCCGGCGCGTCGGAGGGGCGTTCCCCTGCGGAGGTGACCGCGGAGGGGTGGAGGGCCGGCTGTTGTCGAGGAAGAGAGGAGCGGTGGGGGAGGGAAGAAAGCTGGGGTGCTTGCTGAGAGGCCGGAGCTCGAGGGCCGGCAACGACGAACCTGGGACGCTGGGTTAGGAAATCGGAGAAGACCAACCAGAGAGATCAGAAGCCAGGGGACGATGTCAAACAAAGTAAAAAGGGGGGCGAGAGAGAGGCGACAGCGCTGGGCTACGGTCTGCCTTTACAAAGTGTCGCTGTGCGTGGAAGGGAGCAAAGGGTGGAGGAGGACTTGGTGTTTGTTTCCATCCGGGAGCTGCCACGACGTGCTTGCGACCTGCGGGAGGACGAGAGCCGGGGCCCTGGCGCGGCAGGCGCTTCCAGGAGGAAGCGGTGGGAAGGGCCCAGCGTGGCTGGGTTTCGGGGCAGAAACGGAGGTCTGATCCTCAAAGACGCGGCGGAGATCCCCTTTATTTTCTAGCAGAGATGGACGGCCCGATGGGGCAGATACAGAGACTCGGGGTATCGAAGACGAGGCGCTGGGAGCGCCTCCCACGCGTCCCGCGTGTCGGGGACGCTCAGGTGTGCCTCTCCGGGGGACGGGCCGCGGAGGCGGCGAGGGAAGCGTGGGCTCTGTCCCAGCGCAAAGACGGGCGCCCTCCCCAGGAGGCGGCTCCGGCCGGACCGCGCCTTGGGTTTCTCTCTCTCGGAGAGTGACAGTGCGCTAAGATGTGCTGGCTAGCTGAGTATTTAACGGGAGGAAAGGACACGCCACGACCCTCCCCAACCCCGTGTATGCGCGCGCTGAAATGCTGGTTCCCCGGAGCCCGACATGCGTGGGTGCGGAGGCCATGCCCAGCCCCGGGAGTGCGGTCGGAGGGCGCCGCGCACGGGGATCCGCGCGGGTCGCCAGCCCTGGAGATTCGGGGGCGGGCGGCTGGGGGATGTCACGGCCACCGCTGCAGAGGAGACCCAAGCAGACACGTCAGAGGTGGCACCACCGCCTCCGCGCAGGCTGAGCTTCGTGAGTTAAGGCCTGCCGGTGGCCGGCGACCAGCGGTAGGAAATTTATCAGAGACGACAGGCACTGGTTCTCAGGAAACCAGGGAGTAGCTAAGGATAACAGGTCTTTTTAATTTTTGTTGTTAAAAAAAATCCCATCAGTGCAACCAAAAATTCACTGCAGCCCTTTTAGTGTCGTCTTTACTCTCAGCTGTGAGATATCTAGGCCCTCTACTCTCTATCTTTGCCATTTGTTTACTTATTCAACAAAGAATAGAAATTTATTTCTCGTAGTTCTTCAAGCTAGGAAGTCTGAGAACCTGAAGGCACCTAGGGCTTAGTTTCTGGTGACAGCTCCCTCCTTACTGCGTCCTCACACTGTGCAGACCGAGCCTCTTGGATATTTTCAGAGTAGCACCTGCTACATCCGTGTGTGTCCCCATCCAACCCGGCACAGATGCTAACGTGGAGCTTCCATAATATCAATCAATGATTTAGGCTTGTTTACAGACTGTAGAATTTCAAAATCATTGTACCAAGAGCCTTTATGATAAAGATGATTACAATATAATTAAGTAACAGTTGTCCCTAAATAGACACACCACTTGAAAACTGGAACGTCTCCATTTTCTGAAGGACTGCAGGGCCCTGTTTAGGGAAATGAAATTTTGAAGAGGACTCGGCACAATGTCCGTAGGAAACAGGCAGACTGCCCCTCCATGCCCTGCTCCTCTGTTCTTCCTTCCCTTTCTAATCTATTCCTGGAGCTACTGAATATCACAATTCATTGTTAGTTTAAATATTAAAACAATTGCATTGATGCTACATATTTTTTAGAATACAAAATTTATGCAAGGAGACACTTTAACAGACCCCAGTGAACAACAGTAGGTGCAAAATTAAGTTTTCAAGTGAGTATTCATTGTACAACACTAGAAAATGTAAGTGAGGAATATGAAAAAACAAATCTCCAATATAAACTAGGAGTCTACTCTGATCCTACCATAAAGATAATCCACTCATTTTAGATTTCGGGTATGATGCTATTTCTTATTCATTTTCTTTTTGTATATCTGAACCATTTTACACTATCTTAAAAATCTTTATATTTCCAAAGGCATACTGCATATGTGTTTACTTTTATCAAAGTAGGAATCTGCATTCTTATCAGTTGGTTAATCATTGTTTCACCTATAAAAACAGTTTACATTGCTTCCTGCTACTCAACATACTTCTATACATTATATCAATGGCATTTCATAGAATTATAAAAAGAAATCAGCAACACAGAGTCATAAGGTATGAAGAATAATTTAACTAAACACTCCAATGTTTGGGGATATTCATTCGATAGATAATTTTGAATACCTGTAGACCAAGTCTTGGGTTGTTACCATTTTTTAAAACTGTTATGAAAGACAGGGTGTCCCCAAAGTCACCATACATGTAAAAGCATTAAAGATCTAAACATGTGCTCAGGATTAATTTGTCATAACATTTCAAGTAAAATGCATGTTATGAGAAAATTTATACAAGTACTAAATTCAGCATACGGTGTCTGAAAAGTTGCCATACTTAGGAAAATTAACAATTTTGGGGGGAACACCCTGTGTACTTCTTTATTAGAGGGGCAAGCACCAAAAGGTTTAATTTTTCTCTCATTGAGAGTGAAATGTGGGGAGGCACAGTGGATCAAGACGTACTGGCTACCTAACTAACTGAGAGACAGAATGTGTCATGACGCTCTAGGAACCCCTGTGTATGGGTACCCTGACGTGCTGATTGTCGGCAGCCCGACGTTCGTGGGTGCAGAGGCCACTGCCCTCGCCCTGGCCAAGCTGGTCTTCTTCACTGAAACAGAGTTGTCTTGCCACTGCAATCCAATGTCCCAGCGGACTCAAGTCGTAGTCTGCACCCAGCACAGCCTCCATCTGTATGTAACACAAGGAAACCTGAGGTGGGGTTCCACAAACTGAGGCTATCTGAGAGAAGGGTCTCTTATTGATGCAGGATAAAGATAGCAAAGCTTTTGTTTGTGACCTTCATCGTTCTGGATGCACTTTCAGGGATGGCGTACGCCCTGCTCGCTGCAGTGCCAATTGGATACGGCCTCTACTCTGCTTTTTTCCCCATCCTGACGTATTTTATCTTTGGAACATCAAGACACATCTCAGTTGGTAATTATAAGCACATTTTGCTATTGCATTTGTTCATGTTTAAAGTGTCTGGCTATGTTATGTACAGCAAGCCTCTGTACCATTGTTATGTTTTCCAGGGAAACCAGGCTTCAGAGCTTGGTCTCCTTTTTCTTTTAAAGCTAAGATATTAGGCTTATGCATAACTTTGCTTTAATGTACAGAATGAAATTGAAGGACTGAAAAAGTAAATCCTACTTCAGACTTTAGCATATTTGATTTTTAAAAACATAATACATTTGACTCCAAATTTAGAAAGTGCTCTCTTTGAAAATATAAATAGGAAAAAAATCTTCACAAAATGTTTGAGCCCACTATTTTCTTAGATTAATTTAGCATATACTGAATTGTGCTTATCAAATTACATATCATTTCATTCAAGCATATACTTTGTTCCTGGGTATCAAGTCCATGAACATTCTATGACTGAACTACAGCCCTATTCATTATTTTATTTTTAGACAGAGTCTCGGTAAGTTTCCCAGGCTGGTCTTGAAGCTGTGACTCTCTGCCTGAGCCTCTTAAATAGCTGGGATTACAGCTATGTGCCACTATGCCTAGTTAATACTGTACATAGGATACTAATATTGGAAGGTGGCAGAATCTTGCCAGAGCAACTTAGAAGCCAAGCTTAGCTTCTTAATGAGTTTCATATTAGGTTTCCCCGCCATTCCTTAAACTTATTAATACGGTCTTTGTGGCTAGAATGTGTTAGTTAGGGGATGTTTTAATGCTATTTTGTGTGACTTTGATGTTTATGTTGTCCCTATGTCCATTCGCTGGCTGAATATGTCTACCTGGATGGTCCTTCTACAACATATCCAACCATCTTTCTCCTAGCTCATGTCCTCATGTATCTGTCTCAGTACATACTTTGTTGCTTTGTCTGGAGAAGATCTAAAAGAGGATCAATGAACATCAAATGCTTGGCTAGCCAAGGAAAACATATACTGATTTTTCTAACTGCTATTCTCCACACTTAGACATCCCAGGTTACTGGATTTGAGTCCTCGCAACCATAAAGCCTTCTGTGATCTCAAGACAGACTCCTCCTCCCAAAGCGTAAAAATACCAGTAGGGACCAGAACAGTTCCTGGAAGAAGTTGGGACCTTTTAAAAACATAGATCTCACAAACTGGAATCTGACATGAGACAATAATTTGTCTTACAAAGAAATGAAGGGCAGCTATCCCTCCCTTTGCTAATTTGGACCCTGTAGTATTAAGCAAGGATATTGGATGCTCCAAGAAATGAATGAGATTATATGAGATAAAAATTAGGTAGAAAATTAGGTAGGATTCAATTTACATGCTGTCTGCCAGGAAAGCTTTCCTGAAAACTTCATCTGTTATGCCAATCCTCTTACCACGTAAGGATCATGCACAGAATAGGAATAATTGACTGACTGAAACTTTTCCCCCAGGACCTTTCCCGGTGGTCAGCTTAATGGTGGGATCTGTTGTTCTAAGCATGGCCCCCGACGAGCAGTTTATGATATCCAGCTATAATGGAAGTGAGCTGACTAATGCCACCATGCTGGACACTGAGGCCAGAGATGCAAAAAGAGTGCTAATCGCGAGCACCCTTACCCTCCTGGTTGGAATCATACAGGTAAAGGACTTACGTATAATGTATAGACAGGTGTGTAAGGCCAGCACACTTAAAATATTTGCCTAAAAGCAAAACAGAATAGTTTCCTGGATTCCTGAGTTTGGATCACTTGGATCAGACACTAAAATAGTCTGTTTGGGCTCACTTATTGTCAGAGTTAGAGATGGAAAAACAGACAAAAAAACCCCCAAGGGAGCATGGGTGATTCAATGCAAGGAAGAAAGTCACAGAAATAACGGACATGATTTTTTCTTCTCTTAGTACCAGTACAGAAGACTTCAAGTTTTATAGTATCAGATAGCTTTTAAATGTTTAAATGGTGGGGGGATGGGGAGAGAAGCAAAACGTGAAGACATCTATTTTTTTTCCTTCCAGCATTTTTGTGCTGCAGGCAGGCCACTATTGTTTTAATGACTATTAAGCTTAATTCATTAATATTTCCAGGGTTGGTTCCTCTTTCAGGTAATATTTTGATGTTCCTCTTCTTCCTCGCCCTCGCCCTAGCTCGTATTTGGATGCCTGCAGATTGGATTCATAGTGCGGTACTTGGCAGATCCTCTGGTTGGTGGGTTCACAACAGCTGCTGCCTTCCAAGTGCTGGTCTCACAGATAAAGATTGTCCTCAACATCTCAACCAAAAACTACAATGGCGTGCTCTCCATTATCTATGTAAGTGCTGCCCCTACTCCAGGAAAGGGGGCTTTCTTTCTACTTGAACCAGGAGCATGTATGTTCCCCATGCACACTTTTGGAGCCATTGCAAACCTTCTCTGAAAGAAGCGATAGAATCGGGAGTAAATGAAGAAGGCAGATTGGTCAACTATTGTTTTCAACCAGCCAAAATGGTCTCAGAAGTTGCTACTGCGCTTTTAAAAAATTGATGAAAATGGTGTAATGACAGATCTGGGGTGCAACGCATTTGGTTCTGGTCTTGCTTTTGCCTCTGATCAGTTAAATTACCTCATATACATGGTATAGGGCAATAACTAGAAGTTCAGGTTTAGGGTTACATGGGTCTGTATTCAAATTCTCACCTTGCTACTTACTAATCATCTGAACAAATCACTGTGTGTCGGATGCTTCTCTCAGAGAAGTGTTACTAACAGCATCCAACTTCACGGGGTTGCTACACAAGGACAGACAAAGCGCTTGGGCCAGGGCTGGCACGTAGCAAGTACTGAAGAAGCCATTCTTTTGAAATTATTACCTTAAGCCTTCTTTCTTTCTTATTTTTAAAATGACACGAATGGAAACGTATTCCTCAAGCCCTTTCTAATTATAAGGCCCTATAAAATGCAAAATGTTAATGTCTCCTCAGTTGCAAGCGGAAAGGAACACTGGGTTCAGAGATGATTCAACATGCAAATGAGATGCAGAAGAAGGCTACTGATTGCACACAGTTGAAGGAGTACTTGGATCTAAAAATATACTCTATATAAAGCATGTGATGGATACTTGGGAATGGTGATAATAGTAACATGATGTCACTCTAACTAAGGGGAATGATACTGTGCAAAAAATAACATGCCATCACTAAGAATGAAGTTTAGGTCTCTTAATTACCCACCTATTAGCTTTGAAAACAGTGTTGGAGAGGTAGTGCGATCGGCAGAAAGCTGCTTATTTTCATGGCAGTGCCATAATCCCACAATACCTCATCCAGTTAGTGAATACTGCTGTGTGGCCCCTGCAGGCCAGGTGCTCTGCTAAGCCATGGGAATAGACAGATGGGGAGAATGGCAGTGATGAAGGCCATGGGCTGACTCTGAGCAGCATACTTGAGTCAGAGCCTTGGTTCTACCACCTGCTACAACTGTGTGCCTGAGGGCATGTTGTGCACTTTATTTCCCTGAATCTCTATGTCCTCCATGGTATGGTGGGTTCGCAATAATATCTGCTAAAGTTGCATGGGTCAAAAAAGAAAATTTGTGTAAAGCCCAAAGCCTAACACATAGTAAGAACTCAAATTATGACTATTTTTATTATCGTGAATGAATAGACCTATAAAGCTTGCTTTTTTACTTCCCAGATACCCAGTCTATTGGAAAACAAAAACATGGCTTCTTTCTGATTCAGCATTATTTTGTTCATAAATGCTTTTTCCATCACCATCTCCTCGTTCTTTGTAAGCTCCCCAGACGTCCTTGTCCTGACAAGCTCTGTGACTTGTACAGCTCCTGACTCATCCGGCTCTCACTTGTTTTCACACTTTCTCCAGCAATTGTTCACTCCTCCATTTTTATCCACTCATGTCACCTATGTAACAAACACTAAATGCCAAATGTGCCAGTCACTGATCTTTCTCTATACAAAGCCTTCAACCCCCCATGACATCCCTTACTGCTTACTTCCTTGGCATACACTGGTAGGCCTGCAGCCACTCAAGTCACACAAAGCCTAGAACAGCGCTTGACCTGGGACACTGCCATTGCTGAACCTGTGCAGAACAGGGGAAATAGCTCTGGTCTCCTAGAACTGTATTTAAGAAAAAAAATTGTGTGTAGGTGGTGTAGTTTAGCAGTGAGAGTGTTTGCTTAGCATGCACAAAGCCCTAGGTTTAATTCCTCAGCACCACATAAAAATCAGGCATGGGGGTGCATGCCTATAATCCCAGCACTTGGTAGCCTGAATTGTAGAGCAAGACCCTGTCTTCCTCTACCACCACCCCCAAAAAGGAGAAGAAATTTATGGCAAATGGTACTAAATTGACAGGGCCGAAAGTAATTAGAAAGCCGAGGTAAAAAAAAAAAAAAAGTTTTTAAACCAATCATTATATGATTACTGGCCGTTGAATACTATTTTGAAGGTTTGGTTCAGCATCATGCCTTACGCTTTTTTTTCCTTTAATGAACTCATTTTTCTTAGAGAAGTTTTAGGTTGATGGAAAAAACTGAGCAGAAAGTCCAGAGTTCCCAGGCCTGTTATTCCCACACCAGCCACCTCCACTGCCAACACCTGCACCACACCAGGGTAGTACAGTTGTAATAACTGATGAACCTATTCTCATAGAATTTTGCAAGAAATTCCTCACAAGTCAGCCAAATTCCATAAAAGTATTTCAGTTATCTCTGTGTGATAGTAAATATAAGCTTTCTGCTCTAAAAGAAAGAGTGGGCATGTCTGTATATGACTGCATAAGGGCTGAAAGAGCCACGTGGTACCTGAACGGAGAGTTTTTAGTATGGCATTGCTATGGCAAGAATTTACAAGAGAATCCTCCCATAAAGGCAGAGCAGCAATGGATTCCTCCAAGGAAGATTGTAAGATGATAAAATATTTTGTCTGGAATGTAGTTAACTTAGGACAACATCGTTCAGAACTTACAACATCACTGTACAATTGTGCTTTCATTTGTCCCGACCCTCTCTTCCAAAGAGGAACTGAGGAATGGAAGTATTGAACACAAAGAATTGGATGAAGGAATATTAACAATGAAAAAAATGTATGCACAAATGCCAGAGATGCTGGGTTTAGAATACAGAAGAGAGTGTGAAGGATGTTGACAGCAATTTAGAATTAGCCATACTCTGGATGCTACCAGGTAGCTACTTAATTACTTGAGTAAATCCCATAGCCCTCCTAAGAGTGATTGTTATTCACACTGACGGGCTTGTCTCTATAGCCAAGGGAAGCCTTCTTTGCTTGCCTACTAAATTGATATGATCTGCTCCATTTCTTTTTCTCATGAGCGAAGAACTACACTAGACAGTTCTGCCCGAAAGGGAGAGTTCTCAAAGGCACAGCTTAGCTTGATCAGATTTGACACTTTTAACTTATTTCAGTATATTAAATTGACATCATTATAATAAAGGATCATATGAAGGGACATCTCTATGTATGCAAAATAGCAGCAAATGCCTGAGGTAGAGGTGATCGTGAAGGGTTATATGAATGGAATTAAGATGAACTAAAATACAACTGGATGGAGTAGTTGACCAGTAAATTTCCTCATATACGAAATAGGGCATTATTTTCTTCTTATGGCTTCATACACTCAGGCAATGCTGAGTAAGAATAATTATCTAAATGAAACGGCTTTGAAATTCTCCCAAGATGGTAGAAAATATAGTAAAATATTATGGAAAATATCATTAACATGATATGTTCAGGGTACTAAGTTAAAATATAAAATCATATGTTAGCATGTTGGTAGTAAAATAAATTAGAATTGCTCCTCGATGGATGTTTAGCATCCCATCTTTGAGTACAATAAACCTTCTATGAAGAACTTTTCATAAGAAATCCTGAATGGTCACTCCCTGCACTGCTGTCTAATACCTGCACTCACATGCACTACTTAACACAACTGTATAATATAAGCTTCTTTTTTTGCAGCTCATATAACCATTTTGATAGAGATTGCTTTTCTTCCAAAGATCAAAGCAACTCCTGTAGATTAAATGGAATCCTACAGTGATATTTTTAAGGTGAAAAAAATTTATGTGCTTGGGATAACCAGTCCAGATATTTTGTTTTTTAAGTTTGAATTTTTTCATCTTGTGCTGAAAAGTAAAACTTTCTTTAATAAATCAAAATATTATACCTAACTCATGAATTAATGAGGATCATCCTTTAAAAAGTGATTATGTAAAAGGTCCCAAGAAATGACAGCCTTCAAGCCACTGCAGCACATGCCAGGGCTCTGTGTTTTGGTGCTCTGGATTCTTGTATTATGTTTCCTTGTGGTAATTTTCCCACTTTCTTGTTCACCTTGCTGTCACGTAACTCATCCTGTTACTGTCAGTCTATCAACCTCTAGCAATTTTTAGTGACTCTGGAGAGGGGACAAAGTTACCCTGCCAGGATTGGGTTTAGAGTAAGAGTGAAAATACCTTTTGAGTCAAGGTTCGAGAGGCTCCCTCCAAGTTAACTGCCCAAGAAGCACTTCGAGGAGGGCATCTGGCTTGTACAATACTCCCTCAACTTCTTTACTCTTGAATATGCTCCAGAATATTGAACTTGCTGGAAAATGACTTCTAGATTAGTGTTTATTATGTAATCATTACCAGGTTCTCACAACCATTATTTTAAGGATTTTACTTGTCTGTAAAAATAAACAAGATACAAGTTCTTAACATGTAACATATATATATACATGTACACGTTAGATGATCTATTCCTTTATCCTTGTATGGAAATATATTTATAAAAAGACTCATTCAAAGAAAAGTAACCTTGCCTGGGAGATGACTTGTCTCAAAGAATTACAGGATACCTTCCTAAGTCATGACTTATACAGGACAGAAGTTAGTGTAACAAAGATATCAGTGTTCTTCCCTGGGATTTCCCCCTTGTTAGTTTATTTGAAGAACATTCTTGATTCATGGAAACATGATATTTACAAAATAAAACTGGTTTCTCTTGAGCTGACTTCTCTGTTCACTTTGAAAAAATTATATTTGTAATTATCTTGACTCAAGTTTTAACTAAGTATCAAATTTCTAAAATTGTATACTCATCCTAAATATCAATTCAGTAGATTTTCTTTGCCCCTCCATATACATATGAAGTATTTTATGAGATTTTTATGTTCTTATATGTATCATTCAAGTTTAGGGAAGAACATAACTTAAGACGGTGCGTAGCAGAGACTGTGGTGCAGCTATCCAGTACTTTGGGAAGCCGAGGCAAGAGAATTGTGGGTTCAAACCTAGCCTGGGCAATCTAGCAACTTAGTGAGAGCCTGTCTCTAAATAAACACTGAAAAGATGAGCTGGGGATGCAGCTCAGTGTGAAGTCCTTTGGCTCAATTCTCAGAAAAAAATGTGGCTAAATAAATTGTAAATTTTTTGATTTGTTTGCCAGCTTTTAGTTTCAATAACATTCTATCCAAAAGGTGAAAATTTGGACACTTAGTGGCATCTAACAAAGCTATTTTAAGATATAAACTTTGAAACCTTTTCTGCTAGTAAAGGAGAACATATAATGACCTTTATTCTTTGCAAAGCTCAATTTTTGTTATAAAAATACAGAAAAGCAAAATAAGAGTATAGAAATCACCCAAAGTGTTACTTCTCCAAGTAAATTATCAGATATACTTAATATATATTTATTTATATATATATGTAAAATATTGCAGCACTTTCATGGGTTTAATGCTGTCTGTATTAGCCAATGCATCTTTAGGATTTTACATTAAACTTTCACATGTTGTGAGGTTCTGGTACGGTTTTTCATGGAGGGGGAGATCTGTGGAAGAATTGGTTTTACAGGTGCATGTCTATGTAGCAGGAAATATACAACATTATTTTCTCTTCACAGACTCTGATTGAGATTTTCCAAAATATTGGTAACACCAACCTTGCAGATTTCATCGCGGGATTACTCACCATCATCGTCTGTATGGCAGTCAAGGAACTAAATGATCGATTTAAACACAAAATCCCAGTCCCTATTCCTATCGAAGTCATTGTGGTAAGTAGACCCTACAGGTAGGCAATTCTGCATTAATTAGGTTGACGGGTAGGAAACCAGTACAGGGTATGGATCAGTGGTAGAGTGCTGGCCTAGCATACACAAGACCTTGATTTAGTCTTCAGCATCATAAAAAACAAAACAAAGAAGGACAGAAAAAAACCAGTGGCATTTGTTTCATATCTTTTATTTTATTTCAGACAATAATTGCTACTGCCATTTCATATGGAGCCAACTTGGAAAAAAATTACAATGCTGGCATTGTTAAATCCATCCCAAGGGGGTGAGTATGGTGTTCCTCTTAAATAATACCAGTATATGAAGCCGGCACTTTCTGTTTAAATGAAGCCCTTTATTACATGCCCCACTTCCTTGGTGTTTTTTCGCCGGCCTGATTTCCGTGCAATCTTAAATACCCAGTTATGCCAAGTGTAAGATCAACACTACATGTGCAGGCGAAGTTCAAACCATTTGTTTAAAAGCAGCCCTGAGATGTTCTGTTTCCTTCATTTTCTCCAAATGTGGCAGGATGTGTACATGTAACACCAGACTCTAGTTTTAAACTCATGTGGTATATATATAATTGATATAACATGTATGCAATCTTGATTAGTAAGAAATATTGTACTTCAAACAATCTACTTAAGGAATCAGGAGCATCTGGTCTAAAGTTTTCACCATGTAGTTTAATTACTCTTATATAATAGCTATGTTCTATTTTTAAGTTGTGTTTTTTCCAAAGGAACTTTTGTATTTGGTTAGCAGTTGATAGATTACAGTAAGGGTAAAAGAACAAGGTCCTTTGTCTACCTCTGTCACCATTTGGTTGTGTGGCCCTAGGGAAGTTCTCCTATAAAAGAAATGTAGGGCAAAGGTAATTATTAATACAATGACCGAAGCCTTAACTCAAGCTTGTGAAATGCCAGGAAGGGTGCTGTGAAGTGTTCAGAGTGGACAACATGCTTGCTTTTTATACTGTATTTTTATCGTGTGTGGTTAAAAAGGAAGCCCATTTGTAATGTTAGCCTACAGCGTTTATAATGAGATTTGCTCTTAATCAGTAAGTACTAACATCCTTTCTCTTCCTATCAGTGGATGGGCCTGAACTTGTCTGGGTTTAACAGAAACTCTTTAGGCAAGCTAGTTTCTGGTGCTTGTTGCATAGGAAACCCCGACCTGCCCATTGGACCGGTCTTGCAATTCCTTGTAATATCAGCTCAGAAACATTTGAAAAAATAACATACTACCCACTATAGAGTTTCTCAAACTTAACCTTTGTGAGAATCATGAAACCTGTTTTAACACACATTTCTAGTTTCCATCCCTAACTTACTGACTCAGGCTTTCCAGAGGAGGACCCTGGGAATTATTTTTCAAAAGTACCTTCAGTGATTCTTCTGGTCAGGTGAATGTAAGAAACTACATTACAGGACCAACATTTTGGTAGTAAATTACAAAGCTAGGAGGAATTCAAAGACCAAAGACACAGCGTCACTCTTTGAATTATGATGTTTTCACTGTAACAATTACATGATTTGAGTAGTTATAGTCATTCCTATATAAAAGTGTATTTCATAGATGACTTTCATTAGGTTTCTAAGTGTGTAACAAGTGAAAGTGTCCCGCTAGACAGCCCAATACTGTGCCGCCATTTTACTCATTCTATTCTCTTCCTCGTAAAAGTGCAACAAACTCTCTGTGTTCAGCTAGTGTCTGCATATCCAGCTGGGAGCTCCTCACATGAGCCCTCCTCTAAGAGAGCCAGTTACAACCAGCCTGTGTCCTCTTGCAACGGATCCTTATCCCACCGCTCCTAATGTGGCCATGCCTCACTCATCACCACCTTGCTTCTCTTTGACATCTTCTGTCATTGTGGTGTTCTCTTTCTGTTTCTGTGTGTTTTAACCCATAATAAGATGGGCTGCTCTGTACTTGAAATTGCACTCCCTACACCCTCTTCTGCCTCAGGGCTCAGCATCCCAGCGACTCACCACATCAGTTAGGGGTCTTGTGCTTATCAGTTGCTCTCTTTGCTGTCATGTGTTTAAGTGGTGGACTTTGCATTTGAACTTGAAAGGGCGATGAGGCCAGACATGCATGAGCACACCTGTAATCTCAGCACTGTAGGAGGCTGAGGGAGCAGGATCACAAGTTAGAGCCCAACCTGAGCTATTTAGTGATTTAGAGAGACTCTGTTTCAAAATTAAAAAATAAAAAAGGGATGAGGATGTAGCTCAGCACCAAGTCCCTGGGTTCAATCTCCAGTACCAAGGGTGCATCAACAACATTACAAATTTTTTTCCCCCTGGCTACTTTCTAAGGACAACTTTCCTCCACCTTTAATGAAAAGGGTGACACATTTCCCAGATCCTGTTCCTTCCCATTCTTGTCTTTTCAGCAGTTCTCTCTCCTCAGGTTCTGGGTCGTGTTTTCTGGTGGCCAGGCCAGGCAGGGTTGGCTGAGGCCAAGCAGGCCCACTGAATGAGCACAGGTCTTGAAAAAAGTCCCCCCCTGGAGGAGGTCAGGCCCTAGAAAAAAGGCTCACCCTATTAGAAGAGGGCCAGCCAAGACCTCAGCTGGCTCAGGGCAAATAACTGACACCATTAAGGTTCAGCATGATGGTACAAGTAGTGGCAGGACTATGGGAGGTTTAGGTTCTCAAGGCCTAGATGGAACACCTGCTCTGTGTGTAGATATGATTACTTACACATGTACTGTCTCATTTAATTCTATGAGAAGAGTACATAGCCCGTGATTTGGCATCTGAGAAAGCTGAGACCTGGGAGGTTTAAGTAACATGCCCATAGGAAACTCATGGAGTGGTTGAAACCTTTGGATTTAAAGTCTTCTTACTTTACGCTGTGTAATCCTGTATATCCAAGGATCGGGCAAGGTTTGAAGAACTAGGCAATGAGCTAGGCAGTGCATGTTAAGCCACTATCAAAATTAAACACTTGCAGAACTGAAAAGTTATTCTAACAAGTGCCACCAGTTGCCTCAAGTAGGGTTAACTGGATCTTAGGAAAGAAAAAAAAGGCAGAGCCCTGTTTTAAAAAGTGCAGTCCAAGGTCATATGCAGACTAGCAGGTAATGTGACACTGGGTCACTCAAGAGCTGGGTGTGGGTTTCCACCACCCTGTCTGCCTGCAGCTGGGTGCATTCTAGAGCAAGTGCATGGAGTAGGATGGGAGTTAGGATGAAAAGTTTGAGTCTTCCCCAGTACAACCCTTGTGGAGGAAAAGCCCAGCAAGGGCAGAGAACCAGATACATCTTGCTACCCTAGAAAGTCATTTACTTTCTAACATTTATACAGGGACTTAGGTGCCTTTAGGCAAATCACTTTGCTGAGTCTCTGTTCTCATTTCATAAGATCAAAGAAATAGATTCAGTAATGTCTAGGGTGCTTGGCAGCTCTAGACTTCTCTATGGTCTTTTTCTATGATTTTTTTCTAAGAATCTGATTTCTACTTTCTCTTCATTCAGGCATGAATACATAGGTGGGGAGACTTTCATGGCTGGAGCTTATACACTATGGACAGTCAGCAGGCTGTAGATACTAGAAGCTTGTACCCCAATTTTCATATTGAGGACAATCTCATGATTATAAACACATAGGCTTATTTTTTATAGTTTTCAGAGAAGCTCTGGTTTTGTCAAATGATAGTTATTTGACTGTACAATCATCAGGGTATTTTAGTCACAATGGAGCACTGTGCTAATATACAAATTTAATCTTTTTTCTTTTTGGCCCCAAGAAGACTTTAAATGTCATTGCTCTTAAGGTTTTTCCAGTGAGCTCTTTTAACATCATATATTCTGTCTTTAAGAGAACTGACCTTTCTTCATACAGATTAAATGTCATATAATGGCTAGGTTATCTTTTATGTTCAAGTTAGCGTGAAACTGTGCAAGGAGCAATACTGATGTGGGACATGGTGTAGAGGGACTGCTATGACATGAAAGATCAGTGACAACACATTCGTTCCTATCAGGATGCCACATGTTTCTGCTAACAAAGTACAAAGCAGGTGCTGGCATCTGCTGAAAAATATTTGTAATGTTGTTCTCTTGGATTGTGTCCTTTTGTGTCTAACATGTGGCTGAGTGGAGGTAGCCTTTGGTGTGACATGGGGGGAAAAAGATTTGTTTTCCAATCTTCACTGCATTTTTCATCTAAAAACTCACCAGGTTTTTGCCTCCTATACTTCCACCCGTGAGCTGGTTTTCTGAGATGATGACAACATCATTTTCCATTGCTGTGGTGGCGTATGCTATTGCAGTGTCTGTAGGAAAAGTATATGCTACTAAGCATGATTACACCATCGATGGGAACCAGGTATGGTCGCTCCTGTGCTGGGCTGGCCCTATCGGGTGGAAAATGGAACAGAACAAAGCAAAAAATGTGAATGGGAAATATTTTGGTGTCAGCAAAAGAAAGAGTTGGTTTCTTCTACCATCTTTCTTGATTGGTTTCTCTCTTGTGTTTAATAATTGAAATAATAATTATTATATTATTACTATTATTATTATTGTACCAGGAATTAAGCCCACGGCCTTCACACTGAGCTACATCCCAGTCCTTTTTTAAAAAAATTTATCTGAGACAGGGTCTTGCTAAGTTGCTCAGGCTGGGCTCAAACTTTCCATCCTTCAGTCTCAGCCTCCCATAGTGCTGGGACTACAGGCCTGAAACACAGGGCATTGGAAATTACTTTCAAATATCCATGCTGCATGATTTTGCTTTTGAAGAACAAACTGAAGTAGCTCTAATTCAGCCAGGTCACAAACAACATTCAAAGTTAACACAATAGGTCAGAACAGGAATTGTTCATGTCACCCAGTATCCCCTGATAAACACTGTTACTACTTTACACAGAGGTAGTTTATTGTGCACTTAATAAATACAGATCACTTTTGCAGACATGAGCTATTACATGCCAACAGATCATGCTTATCTCACACAGAAGGCCAGGTGAGCTGCTTTTACACTGTTTGCAAATTTGCAAGTTTTGAAACGACATGTTTCTGAAAAAGCATAGCAGTGACAGCAGTCAAATGACTAGCAATCAAGCAAATTAATAGCTCTTCTTGTTAGCATATGCCTCATTGCAAATATTCATCATCCCCAAAAAAGTTTTATGTGAAAAAAATGTTTTACATGACAGTTGCAGATCTACTACTCACCAGGCAGTGAATAGGCATCTTAGCAAAGGCCCCTAAGTTACTGTTTGTTTTCAATCTTAAAAACGATGGCAGTGAGACCTCTCTTAATTTCTATGAAATCCAAACTCCTGCCCAAATACCTGGAAGGGTAACAACTGTATTCGCCAACCAAGCAGGGTAGGATCGGAAGTTTCCTGGGACATACTTCTTTAAACTTCCAGTAAGGGCCATGTACCATTTTATGTGTGGCATCCGGTCACCCAGTCTCTCCTCTAGGAGTTCATTGCCTTTGGCATCAGCAACATCTTCTCGGGATTCTTCTCTTGCTTTGTGGCCACCACTGCCTTATCCCGCACGGCTGTCCAGGAGAGCACTGGGGGCAAGACACAGGTATGTGATGATGGGGAGTGGGGACAGGAGTTACAGGAAGGCGGGTAGTCTGTGTGAGAACTGAGCAGGACTGGCACTCTTAGAAAAGAGGGGGATTTATGTTCCCTCACCTGACCCAACTTGGAACGATTCATCTCTTCAACTCAGCCCTTCAACAGAAAAGATCTTCAAAAGTAACTTTTGTGGTTTCCTGAGGTGGCAGTTCTTGAATTCCTTTGTGCAGTACTCACACTTACCTCCTTTTTCAGGGAGAATCATAGCCGACCAGGCATCAGAAAGGACGAAGAGTGCTGAGTCTTATCAGTTGGGCACATGGGGAGAGACAGGGTCTAGTCACAGAAAGTGGTGACTTTTGAGGTATATTTTCTGGAATGTGAAAAGATCTATTCACATTTCCTGAACAAGGAGTGGGAACTTCCTCCAGAGATCCCACAGAATGAACTACACTTTATGAGGCAAGAGTATTTTGGCATTTCTTCCCAAGTAAGATTTTTGTTCTTGAGGCTTGCGTGTGGGCTGAGTCTCATCTTTTAAGTATCGCTTTCAGTTGTCGCCTTCGCAAGTAGACCACAGAACCAGCAGCCTCTGAGATAATAGCATAAAACCAGCTAGCTTCTGCAATAATCCCTCCTTGCAGTGATCAGAAAGCTCATAAATGGCTCTCAAAGGCCTCCCTTTCCAGGCAGACATATAACCAGACAGGCAAACCAGTGGTTTTGGGCTAGGGAAAGATTTAAAAATTGCTTCTTACACGTTTCCTGGGTTTTACACTCACAACACAGAAAGAAGCATTGTTTGGGAGCAAAAAAAGCACATAAGGAAGAACAACAAGCCCAGACTAAAAAGAGTAAACACCACAGTCCTTAAATAGGGCTTCATGAAGGCAGAGACACAACCGTGAAAGAGAACAGCCGAGGAAACCAAAGATGCCAACAGCGCCTTGCCCAGAGAGAACCGAATTGTCCCCGTGGTGCATGTCACGTCCCTCTCCTATTTGTAAGGGATCCTCTTTCAATTTCTTGGTCCCTTTCAAACAAAAATTCAATATTCTCAGGATTTTTATTAAAAATTTTTCTTTGGGGGGACTTTTTTTTCTTTGCTCTGAGAAAGCAGGTAAAAAAGTATAGCTCACACCAGACACAGAGCTCTGTTGTCATGAGAAAAGGTAAACATTGGCTTCCAACACAAAGCCTGTTTTGAGCCATGGATCTCAGCAGTGGGAGTTCAGGCTGTTCATGAGGAGACAGCAGGGAAAGGCCCTCCAGGATGGGGGTCCAAAGTGGGTGCAGGAAGTCCCAACCTGCCAACGTCCATTCTTCTGCTCCTATCTCCGGACGCAGATGAGGGCCAGGCTGGCTGCCCTGGTGGGAAGGCCCATGTAAAGCACCCTTTGGCAAAGGCTCAGGGATAATGGTGCTGGTAAGCTAATACCCCCTGCCACACACTGCCATGTATTATAACTAGGAATGAAGGATAACAGGATTTCAACACTGAGGAAGACAGCAAGGGCAGAAATGGCTTGGTCTTTAATTACTGAAATGTATACTAAGTTCTGAGGTTAAAAGTCAAAGTGCCAGGAGTGAAATCCAGAGACTTGTGACCAAATAAGTCGGCAGGTTCTTTCTCCTCCCTGTCCCGTTTGTGGCACTGGTGATTGAGCCACGGCTTTTGCACTGAGCTACATTCCAGCCTCCCACCTCCTTTTTTTTTTTTTTAAATTTAGACAAGGCATCATTAAGTCACCAAGTTATTCAAGCAGGACTCAAATGTGTGATCCACCCGCCTCAGCCTTCCGGAGTGCTGGGATGACAGGGATGTGCTACCACACGGACTGTGGGTCTTTCCTTGTTACATGGCTTCTCACTTTTTTCTTATGCTAGCCCCTCAGTCGCAGCACCTGTGCAATGGGAGTAATAACTAAGCTTTCCACAGGAGTGTTGAGAGGACTGCATCACAACTGTTAAGTGCTAGCACATGCGGGTATGTGCTGATGGTTCCACTTCTTAAAGCAGGAACAGTGCCAGGGGATCTGTGGTACCGTCATTGTACTGGCCCATGAGAAGCAGCTAGCATGCATGGGCGGGAAGAATGAACAGAAAGTGCGTGTGGGCCGACATGAACTGTTTTCAGCATATCTCCAGATTACACATTGCCACTTCTTTCTCTCACGGACACCTGACTCCTACTGACTCGTGAAAATGTAACTGATTACAAACAGCTCCCCGGTGCTAGGTGCTCTCTCTCTCAGCGGCATGAATTCATTTGCTAGTAGGTGAATGTGCTCAGGTGTACAGCAGAACTTCCTACAAACCAGCCCTGTGGCCCCTGATGGGAGGCTTGTTTCATATACGTGTTAACTAGCTGGCTATACTCTTATCCTGAGCTGAGTAGCTGGTTGCGGTCCTTGTCCCCAGACTGCTGTGCCCTTTCCACAGTAAGATGTAAGTACTCTGCGAGGCTTAGTCAGTAGGAAGACAGGGAGGTACAGGCGCAGGATATGACAGGGAGTGCTCAGCAGTGCTGGGAGCCCGGAGGCAGAGAGCTAGGGAAGGAAACAGAAGGGGGTCAGGTGTATAAAGTGAGCCATTTATGCACCGGATATGTGTACTATTGCCCCAGGCCGACTCAGCCACTTCTGAGCATAAATAATCAATTAGCCAGATGGAGTGAATTTTCTGTTTTCTTTTTCATTTTCTTTCTTTCTTCTTTTTTGAACAGAGTCTTGCTGACCCAGGGTCAGGCTGACCTTGAACTCACTGTGTAGCCCCAACTGGCCTCAGACTTGAGGTTAATGCTTCTGCTACATCCTCTGAGTGCTGGGATCACAGGCACGAGCCACCACACCTGTCTGGAATGAATGTTTTAAATTTTCTCATTTTCTTTTTACACTTGCTGTGCCTGCTTCATACAGCCTTGTGCTCAGCTCGATCCTCCTGTTGCTTCCTCTCTCTGGCTGCTCTGCTTCTCCCTCCTCCCCCTCTCCTCCTTTGTTTCAGAGCTTCTAGTCTTCACCTTGGCAGTGTCCCCTCTGTCTCAGCAGAGAAGCCATCGCTCACCTGGTCAAACCAGATAACTGTCCCCACTCCAGCCTCTGTCCCTGTGGATCTTAGCAGCACTCTCTTTGCCAGCAGAGGTAGTTTCTGAGCTCCTTTATCCTTGTCACTGCCTCATCGCTTCTGCTCCCTTGGAGCACGGTTTGGAGCCAGGATCCATTAGAGAAAGCGGGGACAGGGTCTCACTTCCTGGTGTGCCTGTGTGGCACCATGAATTTGCAACACAACAGATGAATTAATGTTCTCTGAGACTTTCATCGGGAGCACAACATGTCAGAGCTGCTATGATGGCTGCTGTTTCAACAATGCAGAAGGATAACATACAAGCCATGAGAATTTATTTCCTGAGAACATGCCCCTCATCTCTGTTGCCATGCTTCATGGGATGCACAGGATGGCAAACCGGAAGGCCAGCCTCCTAAGTGGTCACCTACAGGTGTTGTGTAGCCAAATGACATCCACGTTGAGCTGGTTTTACGAGGCCGTTTCATGCTTTCTTTCTCTGTGGCAGTGCACCTATAGTTCCCATTTGGTTATCTTTGTATGATTTTAACACATAATGCTCATTTCTGGGAACACTGAGCAGAAGGGGGAGTTGGGGAAGCCTCCAGTGTACCTAGGAGCAAGTGTCACTGTGTATCTGTGGAAAGTTGGAAGAAGCAAGGGAGGAGGGTGACCCCTCTTTAGGGAAGGTGTGTGTCTTTCAGATTGCTGGCATTATCTCAGCCGGGGTTGTGATGATCGCCATAGTCGCCCTGGGGAAGCTTCTGGAACCCCTGCAGAAGGTAAAGCTTGTGCAACAGTTGCATGGTCTCCTTTCACTGTTTGGCTACCAGAGCATTAATAGAGGATTTAAAACAACACATGGAAAACCATTCCCCTTAATAACAGCTTCCCGTCTCTCCTGGCAGTCGGTCCTGGCTGCTGTTGTAATTGCCAACCTGAAAGGAATGTTTATGCAGGTGTGTGATGTTCCTCGTCTGTGGAGGCAGAACAAGATTGATGCTGTAAGTCACCCACCACCCATTTTTTTGGACATAATACTTGGCTCTTATATGCTTCCTGTCACATCTTGATGTCCCTCCACTTTCTGTGTTACCTACACTTTGGGAATCTCAGGTCCAAAGTTAGAATTGTGTGGGTCAACCAAAGCCTTGATGTCTTTTTTTCCACACGAACTGCATGTTGGGAAGATTTTGTAACTCTAGGAAGATTCATTTCTAGCAATATGAGGCTCATACACACGTGGCCTTCTAAAGCCAAAACACAGGCACATTTTCTTAAAAACCTGGCTTAAAGGTAGAAACAAAACACAAGACAACAGGAAAATAAAAACCAAAATATAAAATGCCATGCTGATATTGTTACTAAAGTAGGCTCCACGCCTCTTCTGAGGAATTGTAAATATCAGAAGCTAAATTTTTCAGAATTCTTCCCTAATTTAGACCAGTACACATAAAAAATGAGCAAACTTTCTATATATTGATATATAAAGATCTCCAAGGCAACTTGTTAAGTGAAAAAGAGCCCAGAAGAGAAATATTGGGAAAAAATTGTCTTTTGCATGTGTGCATGCATACGTGCACAAACACACAGAAGCAGAGAGAAAATGTATGTATATAGGTGTGTATCAGAGAGAGAGAGAGAGAGAGAAGATGATACAAGTAGAAAGGGATTTGGGCTAGGTTAAGATGAGAGAGAAGAGCGCTGTGTCTTTGTTACTTGTTCGTTGCTGTGACTCAATACTCAACATCCACACATTTAGGGGAGGAAAGGTTTATTTTAGCTCAGTTTCAGAAGGTCACAGTCCATTCAAGGGCAGCCGGCAGCAATCAAAGTACATGGCAGAGACATTAGTGGAGGCAGCTTCTCACAACATCACTAACAGGAAAGCTAGTTGAGACTAGTTGAGACTAGTTCTCAAGGAATGCAGGAAGCAGCTGATATACCCTTCCAGGTCTCCTCCTAGTGACCAGCCCCTCCTAGATCCAGATGCAGAAGTGTGGTAAAACCCCACTATACATAGATAATCCAATTTATATGCTGATAATCCACCCCTCCAGACTAGGCCCCAACCTACCAACAGTACATGATTCCATAGACAATCCATAACATTCAAATACATGAGACTTTTAGGGGACACTGCAGAGCCAAACCATAACAGTTGTAGCCAGATTATTTCACTATATACTTTTAAAATATTCCCTTTTGAACTATGTGACTATATTTTCTTAAAACTTTAAAAATGGGATGGTGATCTCAATTGAGAAGGTCAATTTCCAGTTTCACATAAATGTAAGATGAAGGAAGCCAAAATATTGTTCAAAAGCTGTAATTATTTTGGATAATTGATCTTATTTTTATAGATATGCTATCATTTGATGGTACAAGATAAATTAATATAATTCTTTTCATTTTTGTTCCTAGATTATCTGGGTGTTTACCTGTGTAATGTCCATCATTCTGGGCCTAGACCTGGGTTTACTAGCTGGCCTTATATTTGGACTACTGACCGTTGTTCTCAGAGTTCAGTTGTGAGTACTATGAAACCCACATTTTCTATGAACAAGACAACACATACTCAACTTTCTTATGCTGTTTTGATAAATGTAGTGAAACTACTTCCTTTTAAAAATATTTTTATTATTATGTATTTGTAATACATAATAATTACACTCAACTTGGGGAATTGATTCATACAATGTTGCATCATAACAATTTTTATTTCTTCCTCTCACCCTCCCGCCCTACCCATTCCCCTAAACCCTTTCTTATCTACACAAAATCTAGCTTCCTGCTTTCTATCATCTTTTAATCATTTATATTTATACAAGAAGCCATGTGATGTTAACCTCCTGTGCCTGATTATTTCTCTTAGAGTAATGGTCTCAAGGTGTATCCACTCTCCTACAAACGACTACTCAAACTTATCTTTCTTTATGGCAGAGTCATGCCCCACTACTTTATTCATCTTTTGATGAAAATATAGGCTGCTTCCAAGATTATTATGAGTTGTGCTGCTATAAAGATGAGTATACATGTATCATTGTAATAAGATGTCTTTAACTCTTTCAGAAAGATAACCAGGAGGAATATGGCAGGTCAAATAGAATTTCTACTTTCAGGAATTTTTTTTTATGAAATGCTATACTGATTCTCATAGTGATTGTCCCAGTTTACAGTCCCATCAGCAATATAGAAATGTTCCTGTTTCCTGCACAACCTCACCAACAACAGTATTTGTTCTTTTCTGAGTTCTCGAGGACAGCTGTTCTCACTTCTTCTGATAATAGTTATATAGAGGGTGTTCCAAATGCTTATCATTCTTCCTAGGCATGGTTAATTTTGGGGCACCCTGTATACTGAATTTAGTCCTTGCATAACTATTCGTATAGTACTAGTTTTATTTAAAATATTATGGCAAATTAATTCTGAGCAACAAATTTTTATATTTTTAGCATTTTTATATGTGCAGAGACCTTTGGAACACCCTCTTATATATTGAGTCTATGAAGCACGTGCACAGTGCTTTGCAAGTACTAATATATTTAATCTTCAAAAACTCCAATGAATAAGCTTGACTGGTATCACCATACAGCTGGGAAGTTTTAAGCTCAGAGAGGCTGAGGATTTTTCCTAAGGTCACACACTGACTAGCTGGCAGCGCGCCGATGCAAACTCTGGTTGTCTCACCCCACAACCTCCCGGTTTCCTCACATGCTCCCCTGCTGTGCTCTCGCTTCAGTCACGGCTAGGCTAAGGGACCCATGGTTCAGCAGGACGGAGGTAGCTCTAGTGAACAGAAGAACACCAGCGTCGGGCCTAAGGCATGGGACAAGCAAGCTGCTAAAACTATTACAGCCCGTAACCTAAAAGCCCAGAACAGGAGAACTTCAGAGCAGTTGACTGAAGCCAGAATTTCTCCAACCCTGTCAGATAAGGCACATACCCAGGACGCCCACAATGTGAACGTGGGTCACGAAGGTGAAAGCAGCAAAGGCGGGGGTTAATTAATAAGGGAAACCATCTGTGGGGTCCGCTGCGGGAGCCGGACGGTGGATTTGTTGTTGGTGGTGGTTTTCTTTTTGCTCTTGAGAGACTGGTTAGTGGCCTCCTGGGTCTAGAGGGGAAGAGGGCACTCGAGGGGAACAGTCGCTCTTCCATTGTCTTCCTGGACTTTTGGCCTCTTCTCTGCCTGTGCGTGGGCAGCCTACGAACAAGAAACCTGGGAAAACATCCACAGTGATGTCTTCAGCCTAGCACAGGCTCAAGTGTCTCATGCCACTGACCGGCTCTCCCCGCCTTCCCTGTCTCCCTGTCCCCACACGCGGGCTCCTGCCTCAGTATGTTGGTGCGTGCGGCCTTGAAATTTCATGAGCTTCCAAAGTGTTCAGTTTACTGCTGGGAAATATCTGAGAAACTGGGCGAGGTGGCATATGCCTGTAATCCCAGACTCTGGAGGGCTGAGGCAGGAGGACTGTGAGTTGGAGCCCAGCCTGAACAACATAGTGAAAGCCTGTCTCAAACAATAAAACATAGAAAAAGGACTGCAGTTGTAGTTCAATTTGAAGGTTCTGTGTTCAATCCCGAGTACTGGGGGGGTGGGGGGGGGAACAAACCAAGAAACTACTGTTAGAGGATGCTGCCTTTCTGCCGACTACTCTGCTTTTCCCTATGTCCATGTGGTTGAGAAGGAGAGGTTTGGAAGACAACGACCAGCTGAGCTTTAATGTGGAAAGTCAGCACAAGGCATCAAGGCAGGGAAAACCCAGGGGCACTTCTGTTTTTTTTTCTTTTTTTTTTTTTTCCTGCTGGTTTGGTAACCAGGCTTTTAGCCAACAAAAGGCAGTATCCTCCACGGTATTTAATTTCCACTAATGATAATGCCGATCCTGGGAGCACAATGAAAGGACCCACACAGATAGTCTTTCTTCAGGAGTTCCGTGCAGCATGTCTCTGGTCACACTTAAAGAAACATCGAATTTATCTGATTGCATCAGGAACAGAAAATCGACAGTCTGGTTGACAGAATGGACTTATTTCCGGTCCTCCCAGGCTGTTATTTCTATAAAAAGAGACTAACTCATCATCTGCAGATTCTTCATGCTTCATCAGGAAGTTGCCAGAAATTCTAAACTTATGCCAAGCATCCTAGACCCACGGGTCCAAGCAAAGGATGCACTGTCCCTTATGTTGGGTCTTTGTCTAACTTCTTGGAACCTCACTTTACTTATTAAAAAACAGTAAGGATAACTCAGCTGAGTTTGCAGGGCCAGAGCAGGGCTGTGAGGAGACTGAACACCGGTGAAAGCTCTTGGCTTATCTTCTGAGTTGTGCTGCAAATGAAAGTACAATTGATGCTCCCTATTTCTCTCAGCCACCAGAAGAGTCACCATTAGTTCCTCATTCTCCTCCAGTAGTTCCATACAAACACCCATTGTTCCCTTCACAGTTAGCTCCAGGAAAATGTCATCTGGTATAATGACCGAACCCAAACACCACAATCACAGGCTATTTAGTAGATGTTATTTCTTAACTTATCCTGTCCCTGTGCTGAGGACTGGACTCAGGTCCCCCATGCATGCGAGGGACATACTCTGCAGATGAGCAACAGCCCCAGCCCCGATTCCTTTTTCTTCCTTAGGGTCCCGCTGAATGGCCCAGTAAGGCCCGGAACTTGTAGTCCTGCTGTTCAGCCTCCCAAGTAGCTGTGATATAAGGGGCATGCGCCACTGTGCCCAACTCCTTTTAGACCAAAATATGGCTGTTTCAAAAAGATCCTGATGTTGATTTTTCTTTCAGTCCTTCATGGAATGACCTTGGAAACATCCCCAGCACAGACATCTACAAAAGTATCAAGAGTTACAAAACTGTAAGTGCCTTTGTGGGACAGCTGCTGAAGGGCTTGGAATCTGCCATTCTAGGATCATGTATTTCTCTTTCAGCACTGTAGATACAAGATAACTGTGGGTGGAAACTTCTGCTAGGAAAGTCCTACTGTTGTGTTAGCCCACTGAGAATATCATGAGACTGACATACATGGATTTAATGAATGTCATCAAGGAGAGCTGGGTGCATTTGAATATAAAAATCATTATAAAAGGGATTTAAAAATAACAATTAGATTTCCAGATGCTCCATCAAAATTCTCTGCTACAATCCATAGCCTCTATGAAACTGCCAGAAATCCCTGTAAGATTTTCTTCACTCAGTTCTCACAAGAAAATTTCAAGTTCTCTGTCATTGATACTTTATTTGATAGTTTGCTTTATCTTTGGAATTAGAATAATTTACAATATGGGAAATGGAAAACAAAGAAGTTACACATTCCACTCATGGGCTTGTATTGCCTGCAAGTAAAATTGCTTAGCAATCACTAGGAAAATAAAGATTATAAAGGCCAGAGAAAATAAATTTAGAAAACACAAACAGAATATATATTTATACACACCCACACACAGACACACACACTTTAATGTAAACCCTAGGAAGCTGTAGTCAAATTTTGCCCTAAAAACAGTATTGGACAGGGAAGCTGGGATTCCAGCAGCTGATGCCTACTTCCACAATTCCTCTGCTACAATGAGCCAAGCGCCAACAAGGGCTCAAATGGGACAAAGGCCATATTTAAGGAAAGCTGAGTGCTACTGCCCAGCTCCTTGCAAATTAACTTTTCTTGAATACGCGAGGCCTAGAATTAATATCCTTTTTATTTTTAAATGCCAGATTGAAGAACTTCAAGGAGTGAAGATTCTTAGATTTTGTGGTCCTATTTTTTATGGCAACGTTGATGGTTTTAAAAAATGCATCAAGTCGACAGTAAGTATTTTATCCCTAGAGATCTGGTCTCTTATTTTGAGATTTCACTCATTTCTCTGTTGGGCTCCATGGGGAACAAGGCCCTCTCCTCTATTCCCTTTGTGTAGTGCAAGAGGAAATAAATCCCAACAGCCTTGCCTTCAAAGAATTTATACTTTGGGGATGGAAAAAGAAAAAATGATTTACAATCTCTTGAGGTTTTAAGCCCAAACATTAAAATCAAGATAGCACCACTCTCATAAGTATTTTTATCTGAAAAATGTTTTTTGATAACATATTATATTTTGCTAGTGGAGCTTTGTGATGCAGGTCTTTCATCTTGGCACTTTGGGAGGCTGAGGCAGGAGAATCACACATTCAAGCCCATCCTGGGCAATGTATCAAGAACCTACCTTCTCAAATAATAATAAAAAGGAGCTAGGGATGTTGCTCAGTGCAGAAGCCCACGGTTCAATCTGCAGTACCCCACCCCCCCCGCCACACACACACAATAGTATTTTTGCTAATGCGTATAGGCTTGTTATGATTCTTTTATATTAATGCTCTTCTGTAGCATTGGGATTGAACCCAAGGCCTTCACCCTGAGCTGAGCTACACCTCCAGTACTTGTTTTTACTTTTTGTGACAGTCTTGACACGTTTTAAATTGTCCAGGCTGGACTCAGACTTGCCATCTGCCCCGAGTGCTGGGGTCACAGATTGCCACCAGGCCCCATTTAAATTAACAAGTGCTTTTAAATATGGTGGAAAATGTTCACTGAAAGGAGAGATGCACGTTAGTTGGACACATCAGGTAGAAGGAAGGCAGCTATGTTGGAGGTGTGACAGCTATTTGAGTGAGGAACAGAGGACACAAGGATGAGCTGGCAAGGACAGGGTTGCCTGTGGGCGCAGGAGTAAAAAGCACCAGTAGAAAGTTCTCGTGAATGTCACGCTGACCTTCAAAGTTGCAATGTGCCTCTGGATCGGTGTTTACCTGAGTTCCAGGGCAAACTGGTTCAGAGGAATGTTTATAGATTTTGTAATAACAGAGGCACTCTGTGATGTCAAGGAAATTTAGAAAACAGACTAAAGCTAGAAGTCATTTTTGCCACTGTCTTGTACTGTCTTGGAGCCTTTGCTCTACTGCTTCCTTCCGAGCCTCTCGCGTAGGGTCAGGGTCAGGGTCAAGGTCAGGGTGGCCTGGCAGTGGAGAGGGATCTAGTCCACTAGACCTCATGGTTGCTTTGTTGGCAATAGGTCTCCAGGATGGTGTCTTTTAAGAAACAAATGTCCAGATAACAGTTGCTATTAATGAGCATTAGGAAGCAGACATTTTAAATAACTTGACATTTATCTCCAAAGGTTGGATTTGATGCCATTAGAGTATATAATAAGAGGCTGAAAGCCCTGAGGAGAATACAGAAACTCATCAAAAAAGGACAATTAAAGGCAACAAAGGTGAGACAGTAGTTTTCTTTCTCCTTCTCTTGTCTGTGATGATAGCAGTTAGATGATTCAAAATTGAATTTATTCCATTTGGTATCCAGATGTGTGTACTGGCAGATGACATATATATATCAAGGAACAGCTGAGCTGTGCTCATAGGGAATGGGGAATGGGTAGGAATAAAATGAAATCAGCAGAACTCCCTGGAAACACAGGATGTGACATGTTTCCATAATCATTAGCACTTGCATTATTTTTAAACTTTATCTTTACTGAAAGGAACAAAGTAAGTACAAACAGTGCTAGAAATTTCAAAGCAAGTTAGTAAGTTTGTAAACCTTTAGAGTGCTTAACTTTTACTAAGATTCTCTTGCTAATGTATCTGTTGTCAGCGTTCTACAATCTTACAGAAATTGAGTTTCCTGACTCCTTGTCCTTCCATTTTTCTTCTTAGAGAACATCAAACTTTGGGATTCTGTGTGTGTGTGTGTGTGTGTGTGTGTGTTTGTGTTTGTGTGTGTGTGTGGTGTTGGGATTAAAGCCAAGGCGTCATTACCCTGGACTTACATCCCCAGTCCTTCTCTGTAACTCACACAGGCTGTCCTGGAACTTTTGATCTTGCCTCATTCTCCAGGTAGCTGGAATTACAGGTGTGCACTCAGAGACCTGGCTAAAACTCATAGCTGAAGAGTTCATTCCCCTGATGCTTCTGCTTGCCAAGAATACAGCATGCATTAAATAATGAGATGAAAGGCCAGAAGGCACTTGAAATTATTGGCAATTAACTTAGCAGTGCTTTCTTTCTATAGAATGGCATCATAAGTGATGCCGGTTCATCAAATAATGCTTTTGAGCCTGATGAAGAAGACATTGAAGATCCAGAAGAATCTGATATCCCAACCAAAGAAATCGAGATTCAAGTGGATTGGAACTCTGAGCTTCCAGTCAAAGTGAATGTTCCCAAGGTGCCAATCCATAGCCTTGTGCTTGACTGTGGAGCTATAGCTTTCCTGGATATTGTTGGCGTGAAGTCACTGCGAATGGTAAGAATCAAATTTTTATGAACCATGACCTAGAGCTCTGGCAACAGCAAAATGATACAGGTTGCTCAGTTTTGCAAAAGCACAAATGTGTGGGCTACAAGCCAGACTACCTATGGTGAATCCTGGCTCCCCCACTTACTAGCAGTGGTATCATGAGCTCGTTACTTAATCTGTCTGTTCCTCCATTTCTTCATCTGAAATGTAGATGTAGTTATGGTATTATGTCAACATTATGTAAGTGTTTTGAAGATTAAAAAAATTAATAAATATATGGCGTTTTGAAGGGTACATAAACACCCCTGAGCAAGTATCAATACTGTTTATTTTTCTGAGAGTATAAGTGGAATGAGAAAATTTTATGTTCAGTATTTTGTTCACTTTGTTATGTGAACAGCAGCAGGACAAAGAACACCAGGAACATGGCAGGACTGGGAACACAAGGCATTATGAAGAAGTTAGAACTGGCAGCAGGTCAGTCATTTCGGAAGTCAAAGAAGAGCTGAGAAGCACATGTATTGGAAATGTCCATGATAACCAGAGAACATTTATACAAAAGTTCAGTTTCATTAATTCTTCCAGCAAATAATGTCAAATGCCTAATATGTGCTGAGCACTCTGTGAGGCACAAGAGACTAGAAAAGAGTAGGCAGAGCTCCCACCCTTATGAGGAGAAGCAGAGTCTAGCAAGGAAGAGACATGTCAAAGAATCCTACAAGTAACAATTGTGCTGAGTCCTTCGAGGTAGACATCAAATAGGATATTGTCTGATATGTCAAGTTTAGGTGAAGCTTAGGGTGGCTATCAAAAGGTATCAAGCAGAAAAGAAGGCAGGCTAAGGCACCAACAATCAGGTGTAATAATATGAAACAGACCCTTGTGATTTAACTTAGCTGGGGCTTTCTGGCAGTCTCTGCAAGGGCAGGAAAGGAAGCCGGAGGTAGGGGTACTCACACTTCGGCAAAAGTGTGACAGTGTGCTGCAGGTTCTGTTCTCTGAGCTGATCTGATTATTAACTCATTTGAAAACACACTCTTTGTTGTTCATTTCACTATAGGTATTGGCTCAGATTCACTGCAAATTCTATCAGCCAAAAGGTTTAATAAATTACTTTTATATGGAGTCCTGACGTATTTAATGCTATAATATTTCTCACACTTCAGTAGTCCCTTTCAAATATTATGACAATTATTTACTATTGCCTATAGTTCTAGTGACCTGACTTTTTAAAATTAAAGTTGTAATGATCATTGTAAATTATACGTTATAGGGAATGTTAGACAGAGCCTACTTGCCCCTAGTCCCAGCTTCTCCTATTAGTAACATTTATAAAACTACTACATAAAATCACCAGGACACTGACATTGATACATTTAAAAAGAGATCTTGAGGTTTAGGTCAGTTTTTACATTCTGCATGTGGTAGTCATATCCCATCTCTCTTCCACTCAGATGAAACTCGTGCTTTTTCCTCTACTCAGGCCTGTATTAGGAAGCCTGTGTATTTCTTTTCTTCTTTCCACAAATATTTATTATGCATCTCTGTGCTCCTGAAGACTGGACATTACCGTCTCTTGAGTTGGAGTCTTTTCATCTTTAAATATATCATTACTGCAGGTTGAAAACTTCTGGATTGTCCAACAATGAACTTTCTCAAAGTCTTGATTAACCATGAAAGGGTTGACGTGTCTCCCGAGGAAGTAACCAAATACAGCTCAATTATGGGCAGACAAAGTTACTCATTAGTACAAATTCTCTTTTATTTTCAGATTGTCAAAGAATTCCAAAGAATTGATGTGAATGTGTACTTTGCATCACTTCAAGGTAAATGCATGTTTATGAGTAGCCAAGGCTTTCTCCTAAGCCCTTTTTATTGTATTATGATAAACAATTACAGGGAAAATGGCCATTTTAGTCATGTTTAATTGTATAATTGGTCTAGTAGCATTAATTACATTCACAATATTGTATAGTCATCATCATTTCCAAAAATTTTCATCACCACAAACAGCAGTTCTGTACCAATTAAAAAAATGACTGTGAGGGCATATTTGAACCAACAAGATGTTAGTTCCAATTTGTGCCACACAGCTGGCATGTACAGAAGTTTACATTCTGACAATGGTGCAGGATCAATGGGGGAAAGCCATCACGAGCAGAGCAGAGCTGGAGAAGATCTAGATCTATAAGAACGAGAAGATTCACAAAGGTGTGAATCTCTCACTGTGCATGAGCACAGGAAAGTGCTAGTGCTTACTTAGACTGAATTTTCTACAAGCTGAGCCTGGAGCAGAAATTTTTGTACAAATGATTGAGTAAGTGATAGAAGCAACCAAGGGCAGGAGAAGCTGGTCAAAACATGGTTTTGGAAGTGAATCCTTAGATTTCTGATTTTACATGGCACCCCAAATCAGGAAGAACAGCAGAGGGTTATGCTATCTTGAGCAAGGAGCTCTGGCTTTGTATTCCCAGTAGACTGAGTTAGTATATGCAAACCACCTATGTGTGGGCCTTCCAGGCCTCTTCAGATTAACAGTTCTCATTGGTCAAGAAAATTCTCCAGAGAATGGCTATAAACCATTAGCAGCCAGGCCTACAGAAGCTGGGAGATGGGTACAATGGCTTGGCAAAAAGGAACATGGCTATGCACCAATGTCATCTACAAGAAGTTGTGGAACAATCATGCTGCATGTTCTTGGAAAAGAAAGGCAGTTTAAAGCAGAGTCACATTTTGGAAACAAGAGGGAGCCATTTTGGAAATGAAACAAGGTGAGGGATCTACAAAATAACCCGTATGGCTGATGTTATGAAAATACCTTTTCCTAGAGAGACCAAACATTATCTCTTTGTTTTACAGATAATGTGATCGAACAGATGGAGCAATGTGGTTTCTTTGATGATAACATAAGAAAGGACACATTCTTTTTAACTATTCATGATGTTATACTTTATCTACAGAACCAAGTTAAAGCTCAAGAGAGTCAAGATTCCATTTTAGAAACAGTAAGTATCTAATCTCTCTACATCTGCAGCTTTCCCAAACTATTAGGATTTCTTTCTATAAATAGCAAAAATTACACAAGTCTATTTTGAAAACCAGCATAACTGTTGAATTTTTGGGCCATCTGTACAACTCCTCAGAGCCTCAGTTTCTCCTAAGTAGGATGGGAGTAAAAACAACTAACTTGCTGGGCAGATATGAGGACTAAATGTTTATAGAAAGGTGCCATATAGTGCCTGCTACATCATAGTTCTACAGTGTGTGGGTTGGTTAATAAAAACAGACATTAGCTATAACATCTTTTTAGATGATACTATCTTTTGTGATTTGTATACATAATTACAATGTGAATATCAGCTTTCTGGAAACCCTACAATTATGAATGTATTTAAGTAGGACATGCAGGCCATCAGTGGTTTCAGAAAAAGAAAATTAAAACAACAAATAAACTCAGGGTTAATTTTCTCTCATAACATAGTAAAAAACAATTTCTAATAAGATCTATTTCCTACAGGCTTTATTTAGTCAATTTTTTGGTCAACTATTCAGGAGAGGCAAACATTCTAGTCTGGTTCATTGTCCAGAACTATTGGTAGGCCAGGAAGAACCACTGCATTTCTCATGGACTCTGTTATGGTGAATTTTTGAAATTAAAACAAGTACCAAAAAACCCCCAAACAAACAAAAGCAAAAACCAGTGACTCCAGTGACATACACATATTAAATCATTTCTCATTTTTCTAAATTTAGGATAAATCTGTATTGTAGGAAATTAATATCTGAAGTACACTTAATTTAGAGAACAATATTACATTATTCTTTTCAATGGAGAAGCTGACCTGCTTAATGATCCTAAGGAAAAGAAGAGCCCTAAAAACTAAGGTGTTGATTTTCAACAGAAAAGATGAAAGTTTTCGGAAAATGACAAATACGAAAACAGCCACATGTAAACTGTACATCTCTGAAACCACAGATTTTATTCTACCCAATTTAAAATTTTCTACCTCGTAGGTAAAAACAAGGAAATTAATTTCCATGAAATTTGAGGCACATATATCTAGAAAAGGGTTCCACATTAAAAGTAATGTACAAGAAATGTATCAAGTCCTTTCTCCATATGAAAAGTTACTTTGTGTCTATCATCAAATTCTGACCTGAAAACTTAGTGGATACATGTGACCAGACCTCACAATCAAGAACGCACTCACCATGTTAGACTCAATTTTGTTGGCAGTCAGGGAAGTTTTGTGAGTGGCTGGATTTTTTTCCTCCAAATATGTTACGTTGCACATGACTGAATGCTTGTATTGTATCTTTCCTGGTTCACTGAAGAGTGGACCGAGCATTGCAGGTGGTCTGTGAGATTAGGAACTCAACAATTCTGTGTCTCCTCAGGGTCTAGCACAGTGTTCTGTCACAAGAGATATAAATGACAATCAGCCTTGAACATGGCAGTTTCATTTCCTTTAGGAAGCGCCCCTTGTGTATTACAGTTACAGGAGATGCAGTGAAATGACAAACCCATCCTTTCTACTCTGATCACAAAGGCTCCCCTGTGACAGCAGCCTGAGGTCCCCTAACTACCTGTCCTGTTATGTCATGGCCATTTGTACATGGATGTCATCTTCTCTATTAATATTTACACTAACAGAGAACTGCTTTTCTGTGACATCAAAAATAGCAAAACAGCACTTCAAAATGTCATTTTAGCTTTGGCCTCCATTTGGAATTGCTTTGGAAATATCCTTCCTCATGTGTGAGACAAAACCTTGATGTTGGTTGCCTCTAAAGTGCAGAACTTCCCTGAACAGCCACGTGGGCCTGTCAACATATAGATGTTGGTTTCTATCTCCAATAAAACCTATGTCCACCCAATTCAAGCTGCAACTGTGTACCATCCTCAGTCAGGAGCCTCCACTGTGCGTTCACTGCATGCTCACTGCGGTACTAAGTGTTCTTAGCTCAGTCGTTCAGAGAGAAGCACTATTGACTGCTCAGTCAGCTCAGCGGGGAGAGCCCTTGCTAAGAGGCACACACTTGAGGGGTCGGCAAGGAGAGCTGAAAGGAGGTCAGACAATGGAGAACTATACTAGTGCACACTCGTAGGTGAACAATGGCACAGGGAAAATTCTAAGGGGAAGTATAAGAGATCAAGAAAGCTGAGGGTTCTTAAGTGTGCAGATTATTGGTAAGAAGCACTTGCAAAGCTTCAAGCCATTTTCAGTGAAGTAGCAGGTGGATTGATGCTGTTGTATTTCTAATAAATACTGTGTGTTCTGTTTGTCAAGATCACCCTTATTCATGACTGTAAAGATCCTCTTGAATTAATGGGAGCAGAGCTGACTGAGGAAGATCTTGATGTCCAGGAGGAGGTATGATCATTTTCTCCTGAATAATCTGAATTAAATCTTGAGAAACCCAAGTAACACAGATAGTGAATATGTCTGAGTAAGAACTGTTCAGAGAAAATAATTTGAAAAATGCTGAAAAGATGGCTTCATAGGAGGAGCAAATAAAAAATCAAGAATTCTCTCTTGAAGACATTAAGTACTTTGGGACCTTTGTTTCAGGCCTGCCAAGATAATCAGTGACCAGCAACAGCTAACACACTGGTTCTGTTATACTTAACCCAGTGCGTATTTCTCTTGCAGAGACCTAAGGCCATTGGATAGGGAAAGCCAAAAATATCTAATCCATGAATTTTTTTAAAAGTCTCATGAATAGTACATGAAGAATAGGCAAGTCATAACCTTTCTTTATCCAATAACTGCTTAAGAGAGATACTCACTTCACTTGAGCTGATTTCTATGTGTTTTAGACACTCCTGTGGACAACCTTCATAGCTCAGGCCTGTAACTTCAGCACTGAGAGAAGATAAAGCAGGAGCATCCCAAGTTTGAGCCCAGCCTGGGCAACTTAGTGACTTAGTAAGACCCTGTCCCAAAATAAAAAATAAAAATGGGCTGAGGATGTAGCTCAATGTGAAGGCCCTGAGTTCAATCCTCAGTACTGTACACACACAAAAGAAAAAGAGAGAGAAAAAGATACTCTTGTGTTATGAGACCATTCCTAGGAAACCTGACTGAGCTTGTATCTGAATAAATGTTTTAGTTCTGTCTCTAAATAAAATGGGAACATGAAAAGGTCACCGAATTTTAAAGTTGAAAGAGTTCCTAGAAATTCACTGCAACATCCTAGCTTGTGCAGAAACCCCACCTACACCATGATGGACATTAACTTTTGTGTGAAGATTTCCAGACCCTAGTGATAGTGACTTCTCTGAGGAACTGGTTACATGGATGGAAGTCACTATGTGTTGAATTGGCCTTTCTGTAATGGTTACCTAGTGGACTGAGGTATCTTCCTCAGCAACACAAACCTTCCCACTGGATGGCCCTTCAACTCGTGGAGAATACATTCCCCATCTCCACCACAACTTCCTTCAGGAGAGACTTCCCCCAGTCTTCCTCCTATTCTTCACAGATATGCAGTTGTCAAAGCTTTGCTAGGACGGGGACACAAAATTCACAGGTGGTCAGGCCAGCGCAGAGACTATGTAAACTGTAACCTAAAACCATGTTTGCTTTCATTATAGTGACATCAAAAGCTTGGCACTTGTTGAACAGGGGTTACCTGATAATGTGGGCATTTTCACCCCAACAACAGCCTACCTGTAATCTGCATTTACATTTGTGTAACTGTTTTTTGACTCAAAGGGGATACTACATTACACGAATTTCTGTTTGGTTGTATTTTGCTGGTTTCAGTTTACTGACCTTTTTTTTTTTTGAAGCTACCATTTGGCATATTTATTCTCTAGCCCAAACTGCATCATGTGCAAATCTGATTAGCAGTTTCACTGCTTTCCCTCAGGTCCTTGTAAAAATGTAAAGAATAACTTTTGTGGCACAGTGGCAGGAGGGATGCCTGGAAGGGAACTTGCCAAGGGCAATCACAGGCCCTGCATCTGAGCCCACCAGCATGATTAGCATCACGAGAGTCATTACTGAGCTGAGAAGTCCTTGCAGCTTTAGTACAACTCTCAGGATAGAGGGCAGCTTTAGTTTGAGGAATAACTCAAGTATCAAAATTGGAACTTAAGAAGCTTCCATATTATAGGATGTAAAAGGCCATTCAGGAAGGGCGTCCACAGGCAGTGAAGCAGCACAGCACAGTGGCTTCAAAGGTGTGGGTCTTGGAACCAAACATACCTGGGGAATAGTCTTGATTCTGCTACTTATAACCTAGGACAAATTCCCTACCTTTTCATTTCAGTATCTGCATATAAAATAGAAATAACATCTCAGAGTTGTGAAAAGTAAAGAATGCATGTGAAATAACAAGAGCCCTGTCTGATTGATAGTAAATGCTCACTGAACAGCAATTATTGCTTTTATGTTAATCCAATTAAAGTATGATGAAGTTCAAAATTACTGGGCTGACAGATACCTAATATGAGTAAAATCAAAAATCTAATATTATAAAAACATATTTGAAAACCTATGGAGACCTAAGGAGAATTCATTTACATCAGCATTTGGTGTTTTGTTTTTGCTTTCATAGGCTATGCGCAGACTTGCTTCCTGAAAGAGGGCTCAAGAGGTCACTGTAAACAAAGAACGCAAGACAAGAATCTACTCACCAGTGTCATCCTATGCAAACATTTTCTGCATTGACTATTTCTTTGGACCTAAAATGTTCATTCTTTTTCTATTACTTTTTAAAATACTTTTAAGTTTTTAGCCATTAAATGAGAAGCATTAAGGTCATTCCCATACTTTTAAAAAAATCAGACCTACAGTTTGCCTCTAATCTAAATCATGAAGAAAACCATCCAGGCAAATCAGCAATGTCCACTATCTGCTGATGTCATAACATGCTGCAGATCTGCCACCACAGACTGGCTGTGTCCACAAGGATGAATGGCGTGTCTCAGTGCAGCTGGGTCAGTGCTCACTAGACAGCCTCAGTGGACAGGTGAGCCAGGAAGGACTGAGCATATGGAAGGATCACTCGCCAACTAGCTTTGATATCCATGACTTGCACTGTCACAGAGTAAGGTGACAATTAATAAATGCTGCAATATAATCATTAATAACTTACCAATAAAAGCCTTAAAAATCATTTTTAGTAAATAAGTCAAAGTTTTTAAGATGTAAGTTTGGCTAGTACTTACTTTTGAACTGCTACACATAGCCAGAGGTGTAACAAGAATTCAACGTCTCGATGCTAGAAATGGTCCACTTGGAGACTACACACAACTGGCCTGATACATATTTTTCTTAAACACTGATGCAGTGATGTGATAAAGATTTTCATGGTTTATAAAACATTTTTAATATTCTAGTAATCATGGGTTACAATGAAGATTAAACACATGGCAGAGTATCTCTGGCTTAAAAATGGCAGTGTTGATTTATCTTCATCTGTGGAAATGATCATTGTGCAGAGGTCTGCCTAAAACCTAACATGTGAACTGCTGTTTTTGAGAAAAAAAATTAATTTTTTTGATCATGGGTGATAAAATGTAAGCTTATATTTTCCTCTAAAATATTTAGGAGTATAAAAGTAACTGAACTCTGGCTTACCAAAAAAATCTACAAGGTAAACTGTCTATAGTAATCTGTTTTAAGTGAATCTTGAAAAACAAAGTGTTTTAAATAAACTCAATATAAAAAATGGTTTAGAATACATAAATTGAAAATATATACCTATTAGAGAAAACCATATTTGAAATCAGAAATTTTCATTTTATACCTTTTTACTTAGCCTTATCTGAGTGCTAATAGTTTCTAGACGTTCTGTAGTAAATAAGCATGATTTTATGGTGTAATCTCATATATTTCACATTGAAGTTGTACTCAGATTCAAAAGAAAAATAAATGCCACGGTCCCCAACTGAAAGAATATCTTGCTTTATTAAGTATATGTCCCTGTGGCACAGGTATGTGAAATTCCCAAGTGTTTGGCTATCTGAACATGAAATGTCTTATTTCTAGTTTCCTCTTAAATATAATCAGAAACTGTATGTCTGCTTCTGAAGGAACATGACCAATGATCAGAGCAAACGTGCTGACCCTCGATTTGATTGTATCTGGTCACAGCATAACTAAGGTCCTAATGCTCTCTCATTTTCATAGTGATACCTGCTTATAATGGCAAAAAATCATCTCTCTAAAGAGTGAACATTAATTATAGTCTTACAGGAAATGGATGAATACCTCTGTTCAAAAGAGGAAATATGCACTGCTCTTTTTTCTGTTTGTTTGTTTTTAGTGAAAATACCGAAGTTCCAAATTGCAACAAGGCTATAATTTTATAAAAGAACTGTTTGTGACTACTTCAGATAACAATCTGACTTGTTTCACAAGCAGCACACTCTAGGAATACTCTAGGAATGTTGTTTCTCTGGTGTGTTTTGGAATAGTAATCATAATTTAATTCTGCATCATCTGAGAAAATTTTACTTGAAATTAAAGCTGCTTTCTGTTATTTTTTAACCTACAAGATAAGATTCCAGTATTGTATATAAATTTCACCTCAGTAGTAAACAAAAAAATCAAATCATGTAAATGTGAAAATATTTAAACATATTTTTAATAAATGTAAGGTTGCCTTTTAAACTATACTCAGATGTGCCTTTGCTGAGAAAAACTAGTAAATGTAATAAAAGAAAATTCTATATTCCAGGTTTACTTTTTTGTTTGTTTTTCTGGTAATGAAGATGAAACCCAGGGCCTTACCACTGAACCACATCCCCAGCCCATTTTTATTTTTTTGATTTTGGGACAGAGTCTTGTTAAATTGCTAGATTTTCCAGGCTGGGCTTGAGTTTGTGACCCTCTCATCTGTGCTTCCCATCAGGCCCAGGTGCCATTGCTATTATCAGTTATCATTTTGATGTACTCTTTATAACAGCTCCATTTTCGTTCGTCTGTACATAATTTTTTGTAATTTATCAATACAATAAAAATGTTAAAATAATTAAATCTATAATTCTTACCCAAGTATTTCCAGCTTGCTTTATACATTGGTTTTAAGTACTTTTTATTTTAGTAAAACATACATACAAAAGGAAATCATTATGTACTGCTTGAATAACTTTCGTACATCAGTTAGCCCCTGCCCACATCAACAAAAAGAATCCATATAACCAGTATCCAGATACCCCGTACTTCTTTGTAGTAATTACCAAAGGTAATGAAGCACTGCTCCGACTTCTAAAACCTGTTTTTAGAACTCCAATAAATGGAATCAATGATTATTTTTCCCATCTGCTTCCTGCAATATTATAATATGATATGCATCTACATACAATGATCACTCATCAATTCTCCTGCTGTACAGTATCTCATTATTTACTCATTTCACTTACCATTATTTGTGTTGTGTACTGTTTTTTACTTTTATTAACAGTGCTCTTATTAACACTCTTGTGAGGTACCCTTCCTTCCATAAATACTGGGGGCCTCTATTTGGGGTTTAGACCTATGACGTGGGAATCAATGAAATTATGGTTATTCTTCATCTGCATAAGGCTAATTAAATGAAGAAACTCTTCTTTCAGTTAGAATAGAAAGCATTTATCAAACAAAGCAATCATACAGATAATATAATAAGCAATGTAACACAAGGCACAAGAACTCTAATCATATGAACTTCAATTCCTCAAGTTATATGGGAGAAAGAGAAAAATAGAAGGGTGGGAGAAGGAAGAGAATACTAGAGGAATAAATGGGAGTGAATCCATTTTGAATATGCTGACCAAGACAGCCCACATCACCCTTTCCTTCAGGAGTACCTCTGGGCCTTGTTTATGTATAAGACGTTGTTTCAAGGGCATTTTAATACATCGTTTTAAATCAAGGGGCCTCAGAGACTGAGTTTCCCTCTCCCTTCAATTAAAACATTTTATTTTGAAATAATTATAAATTCACTGGATTTTGTAAAGCTACAGCAAAATTCCCATGCACCCTTTATTCAGTGTCCTCATCTTTCATAACTGCACTATGACAAAAAAAAAAAAAGCAGGAAATGGGAGTTGGCAAAAAACCCCACATATCCTACTCACATTATGTGTATAAGATACGTGTACTCATTTGAGTGTATGTACAACTCTACGCAATTGTCCGTCATGCACAGCTTCATTCGAATCCTACCATACATGAAGCTTAACTATACCATCAGCTCAAAACTCCTGAAGATTTTTTAAAAAAAAGCATCACAAGTGCAGATATACCTTGGTACAGTACACCACTTATGGCTGACCAGGGGCATTCTTCGTTGGAGGAGCAACTTGGATATCAAATTCCTGTGGCCAGGGTAAGTCGAACACCTGCTCTTCTACAGAGCTTATTTGTAATCATTGACTTCCGGAGCCTTCCATGACAACCCTCATCATCTGCAACTTCATTTCTACCCATTACCATCCCAGTCTGGGAGGTGCTCTCTACCACATGGCGGGAAATTCCAAAGGTTGCTTTAGATATTAAACAATGTTACCAGTCTATTCTGAGAGAAGGCCAGGTGTGGCATTCTTCAACATACCTGTGAACTAGGAGAAACTGTCCTATACCTGAGGGTTGCTCAGGGTTGTTTTTATCTCCGTATGTTGATCCAAGTAGTCAAGTCTACCACCCTCTCCAGCTGAACTGACTTCCCAGCTCCTTCATTTGTGGTGAATGAGCACAGCCTCGTCCTTCCACGTTCCCCCTAGTCTATACCATAACCAAAAGGAGAAGGCCCAGGCACCCTGCTAGCTCTTGGCTCAGCAGTATTTGGTTAGGAGGAGAGGTTCAGTCTCTTAGAACACACTTGTGAGCCCATGAGCTCCCAGGCAAGTGGGTCAGGGAAGGAAGTGGTAAGAAGTAAGGCTGGAAGGTGGACTGGGGCCAGATAATGAGGGGCCTTGTATTCCACATTAAGGAGCTTGCATTTTATCCTTCAGTCTGCTGAGAGATAAAGGCAAAATTGGTCAGGTTACATTACCTGTCTAATCCAAGCAGCTGATCTGGGTACCTCAAAATAAATTCACAAGGTGAAATTAAAGTAGAGATGAATGAGGCTTTTGTTTTTTTTTTTTTTAGTTTCTAAGGAGAGTAAGAGATGAAAGCAGACATACTACCTTTTGTGACTCAGAAATCAAAGGCTTGTTCCATGGATGGATGTGATCTTTATTTTCAAAGTTTTTCCTTTTAAAATAATTTAAGTACTACATTATTCATAATTGTGAGGCCTTTTATGATTAGGAAAATAAATGTGCACTATTTTAAATCATATAAGACAGAAGTAGATTCTGATTTGAGAAGTTAGTATTTCCTTATAAATCTATTGCTGTTTCCATGTAAAAGTCACTCACTGTCTTTTACTGGTTTTACTTGCTCGTAAAAAAGGAACATTCAGTCCCTAAAACAAAGGAAGAAGTGATTGCTTAATATTCTGTTTACACCAGTTATTAAATGTCTATGACAAAATACAAGCTCTGGCAAAGAAGAGCTCTGTTCTTCCTGCCACCTCCTCCCAAAGAACGAAAGAGCATGAAACTGGTGTGACACTGCTCTTTCCTTGGCCTCTCTTCCTCACACTGGGTGGCCTCCCGACCCAGAGACACCGTCAGCCACAGAGCATGAGGTAAAGATACACAGCTGGGAAGAAGCGGTTGCTTTTCTCTGTTCATCTGCTTCATGGGTCTTGTGCCCCCTCCACCGGCAGTAGTTCTTCCCGTAGTTCCTCATTCACTTATGCATCAAATGTTTACTGAGTACCTAATGTATAATAGACAGAGATCCAGCAGCTGAATATCCAGTGAACTGCCGACAAAACAGACATAGCCTCTGTTCTCATGAAACTTCTAGTGCGATGTGGGAAATGATCAATAAAGAATAAACACACCAATAAGTAAAGTCATTCCCCTGTAGCCACAGAGGATTGTAGGTTCCGGGATCTTCAGATACCAAAATCAACAGATGCTCAAGTCCTTTATATAAGATGGCACAGTGTTTGCATGTAAGTAGACAATTATTTTCAAGCCTCTTCAAATTGACACACAATTATACATAGTTATAGGGTATAATGTGATTTTCAAAGACAAGTACACAATGTGTAACAGTCCAGTCAAGGTAAGTGGCATCATTATCACCTCATATATTTATTTTTCTTCCTACTGGGAATACTGAAAATCCTCTTTACCGGCTATTTTGAAATATACAATGAATTCTCAATCTCAGTTATGTGACTGTTCTACAGAAAGTTTCTTAAATATTTTTCACCTGTGGTTCATTAAGTCCATGAATGTAGACCCTCAAGGACATGGAGGACTGACTATATAACGTCTAGCTGTGGCAGAGGCTTCGAAGGGAACACACGGGACAGTGACAGAAAATAATCAGAGAAGACTACATATACCCTTGGAGAAGCTCATACTGAGGGAAGGAATTAGCATGCACAGGGCTGGGGAAAAGGGAATGGCATGGATTCTCAAAGCAGGGAAGAACTCAGGGGGGAGTGGTATCATCTGGGACTTGGAATATCAGCAGGCATGGATGTAGAGAAAAGGACAGTGAGAAGGCGCCAGAGCAGCACTCAATGTCACATGTTTGAAGGTACCAAAGGGCCTTCAACTGGGAAAATCTGGTCAGATTTGCATTTCAAAAAAGATTATTCTGGGAGAAATACAGCATATCTCCCAAGAATATGCAAAGAATTAGTCATCAGTTATCTACAAAAATGAACTGGGTGGTTGGGGGACCTAGGTGGGAGGCAGAATTTCTACTGGAAGAATTATAGATCCCAGGAAGGAAGCAGAAGCAGGGGCAGGAGAAGGCTATGAAAGATGTTTAGGACGTATTTGAGGAACAACTAAGAAAACTTAGTGATCAGAGTGAGGGGAGAGGAATTAGGATAATCCTGCCCTGTTTTGGGGATTCTGGATTAAGCAACTAGATGTACGACCATGATAGATATTGGAACTGAGGACAGCTGAATAGGGAAAGTTCAGAATAGTAGTGACTCCAGGACTTATCTTTATAGAAGCTTACGGGCAGCCAGCTACTTACAAGTAGAAGCTAAAAGGGAAAACTGGACATCCACATGCAGAAGAATGAATCTAGTCACACACCTATCACCACGCACCAAAATCAAATCAAGAGGATCAAAGACCTAGACATTAAAAGTGAAACACTGAACCTCCTAGAAGGCAAATTAGGCAACTATCTAAAAGACATAGGGGTAGGCAAAGGCTTCCTTGACAAGACACCAAGAGCAAAAGAAATTACCCCCATTATTAACAAATGGGATCTTGTCAAATTAAAAAGTTTCTGCATAGTAAAGGAAACTATCAACATTGTAAAAAGAGAGCCAACAGACTGGGAAAAAATACTCACCAATAACATCTCAGATAGGAAGCTCATAACTAGAACATACAGGGATCTGAAGAAAAGTAAGCCTACCAAAATAAAGGATCCTATTGAAAAGTGGGCAAAAGAAATGAAGAGGCAGTTCACTCACGAAGAAGTACAAATGGCCAATAGATACATGAAAAGATGTTCAACATCTCTAGCCATAAGAGAAATGCAAATCAAAACAACGCTAAGATACCATCTCACTCCAGAGAGAATGGCCTATATCAACAAGTTAAATAGTAATCAGTGCTGGTGAGGCTGTGGGGAGAAAGGAACCCTCCTGCACTGCTGGTGGGAATGTAAATTCGTACAACCACTTTGGAAAGCAGTATGGAGAGCTCTCAAAAGACTAGAAATAAATTATCTCCTTCAATCCAGCGACACCCCTCCTGGGAATATATCCAAAAGAGGCCAAAACAACACATAGCAGAGATATATGTATACCCACGTTCATAGCAGCACAACTAACAATAGCTAAAACATGGAAGTCACCAAAATACCCATCAACAGACCAGTGGATACACAAACTGTAGTATTTATACACAATGGAATACTATGCATCAATAAAGTCCAACAGCGTGGAGGCCTTTACGTGCAAATGTAAGAAACTTGAGAACATCATGGTTAGTGAAGTGAGCCAGAAGTAGAAGGTGAAACATCAAATGGTCTCTCTGATATGAGAGACCCAGATCACAACTTATGGAACTTAAAACGAAAAACAAAGTGAAACAGGGTGGTAGGGTGGGGAGGGAGGGCGGGGAGGGTAAGGGGAAGGACAAAAGGAGAGTGGGAAAGTCCTTGTCACCTTGACAAGATATGTATGTGCACAAAATGTTCAATTTCATTGTAAACCTTAAATTTTGCGCTTATACATATCAATAAACTGGGGGAAAAAACAAGTAGAAGCTGAAAGCAATCTGCTTTAGAACTATTTAAATGTATTTGCATAGCATTTACATCAGTCAGGATACATCTGACTACACTGCAGTAACCTAAGACACACATGTTGTACACACAAACTCTAAAACGTCAGTGACTTATATAACAAAGGTATATTTTTTTGCCCCTTGCTTTAAAATTTGCTGTGGGTCCAAGTGACTCTTAGGGTAATTTTTCTTACACGTGATGGTTCAGCATTCCAGAGTGATTTAATTTTAGATCTACATTTCAACATATGATCACCTTGGTAGAAAAGAAGGCAAGAAGAAAGAAAAACAGAAAGGAAGATAGAAATAAAGCTGCTTTAATGGTTCTGTCCAGAAAGCAACATACAACTTTTATTCACATCCATATTTTTTCAGATAAATATAATCTTCCAAATATCTTGAAAGGAAAAATTGGTGCAATATTGGTGAGCACAGATAAAGCTTACATGATACTTTATCCATGTATCAATGAAACGGAGACTATGAGAGATGGTGTTTGGGTCATCCTTGAGCACCTCTGCTGTGTGGTGTTGTCTTATATGGGAGAGAACCCAAGAATTTCCATTTTGGAAATGTTAAATTCAAGATGGCTTCACCCAAATGGATATATCAAACAAGCAATAAACCCTGGGCCCAGTGGCACAGGCCTATAGTTCTAGCACTCTGAGAGGCTGCGGCAGGACTACAAGTTTGAGACCAGCCTGGGAAACTTGGTCATTGAGCAAAACTCTGGCCCAAGATGAAAAAACAAAAATGAGGTGGGTATGTAGCTCAGCGTGAAGGTCCTGGGCTTGGCCCCTAGGGCCACAATAAAAACAAACAAGCAAGCAGCTAACTCAGAGGTCAGAAGACAGTGAAGAGCCAGGCACAGGCTTATAATCCCAGCACCCTAGGAAGCTGAGGCAGAAGGACTGCAAGTTTGAGCCCACCATGGGCAACAGGGTGACTGTTAGGGTATGCATCTAGAATGTCTCCAAATGCCTCATGTTTCTGGATGTTGTGGTTTATCTATGGATTTCATGTACTGTTAGGAGGTAGGACCTGGTGGGGAGGGGCAGGTCACTGAGGGTGTGGTGAATCACTAATGGTGTGGCCCAGAAGAATATACTCTTGCTCTAGCTTCTCCCCCAACCCAGATCCTTCCTGCCCAAACCCAGATGCCATGAGCATCCGTTCTCTGCCAGACCCTTCCACTAAACCACCACTGCCAGCTGACCATCAAAACACCAAGATGCTCTGAAACTGTGAGCTAAAATAAATCTTTCTCCAAAATAAGCTGGGGATGTTAGTTCGTGTGGAAGCCCTGGGCTCCATCCCCAGTACAAGAGGCAGGGTGGGGGTGAAGGGCAGGCGGGCAGAGGCAGAGGCACTAGAGACAGAAATTTGGGAGAGTAAAAAAACCTGGAGTTGGACAGGAGAGTATGAGGTCTAGTGAGTCTAGGCTGTAGGGGTAACATTATTAAAAAGGAATGGTTAGGATTATTAGAAAAGAGTTGTGGACATAGCCTTGCAGACAAATAAAATCAGAGAGTAGGAAAGGAAACTAAAAAGGAACAATCCGAAGGAATGGGAGAATCAAGAGAGACATTATTAAAATAAAAGGAAAAGAGCTTTAAGAGATGTGTGAGGTCTGAGGACATAGCCCAGTGGTGACGGTACTTGCCTAGCAAAGGCCTTGGTTCCATTCCCCAGCACCACAGAAACTGGGAGTGGTGGCACACACCTGTAATCCCAGCACTTGGAAGGCTGAGTCAGGAGAACTGCTATGAGCTCAGGACCAGCCTGGTCTCCATAGTGAGTTCAAGATGAGCCTGGACTATAGAGTGACGCAGTGTCTCAACAAGTAAGTAAATAAATAAATAAATAAGTAAAAGTAAAAGGTATGCATTTTGGCAGTTATCAAAGTAAATCGATTTGTACAAGGGATTCCTCCCCCCCCCCCCAATCTAAGTTTTTTCTCTACTGATTCTATCTGCTAGCATTTAAACTTGCCCTAGCAGTATCTCCAGCTTAGAAAAAGGGATGGGAAGGTTCAGCCCATTGGCCATCTATTCCAGGCCTGTCAAGGCACATTAGGAGTATTGTGGCTTGGATATGGACTCCCCCCTCCCCAAATCTTACGTATTTGGATGTTAAGGATCATCTATGGAACCACGTGCTGTTAGGAGATGGGGGCCTGGTTTGGGGTGGTGGATTATGCACGTGTGGTGTATTATAGGTGTGTGGTAGAAGACAGGCATGTGGCAGATTATAGATTACAGGCTGTTGTGAGTTAGGTAGGGGCTCAAACAACCAAGGGGTGGAATGTGGAGGTTGGGCTCAGATGGAGCAGATAATTGGGACAGGACCTGGAAGAGTATCTGCTACTTCCTCCTTCCTTCTGGGGACTTGTCTTCCTGTTTGCAATGTTGTGAGGAGCTGCCTCCACCCCGACTCTGCTGTGTGCTTCTACTACTGCTGACCCCCCATGAATGGATTTTGACCTTCCGAAACTGCAAACTAGAATAAACTTTTCCTCCCCTGATTTGTGCATGTTGAGCACTGGGTCACAGGGACAAAAAGGTAACTATGGCAAGGGGCAAGGTAACTGTTTCACCCAGTACAGCAGGCTGATTTTTACACTGGTTGTTCTGAATGGCCCATAAATGATAACATAAATATCCAAATGGCCCTTGGCAGAGAGAAAGTCCCTACACCTATACCAGACCCACTCTTCCCTGTGTTTCTAACCAGCATATCACTCAGCTCAAAGCACACTGGTGTCTTTAGTTCCTCCAACACTCCTTGTTTCCGGCACCTCTGTCCTGAACTCTTTCTTCCTTCTGCCTCACTTTCCCTCATTTTAGGTTTTACTAGAGATTTTAATCTTTTTTAACCTCTCAGGTCTTATTTTTTAAAAGTCATATTCTCAAAGAGGTGTTCTTTATCCATGCTACGTAACAAGCTCCCTATCCCACCCCTGCACCATGGGGGCTTTATATAGCACTGTCTGCTCTAATTCCTTCATAGCATCTACAATTCAACTACATTCAGTCGTGTGTTTACATTTGTACTGTTCATTGCTCCCTCCTAGAAAGCAAGCTCCAAGAGAAGGCAAGAAATGCTTAAAGGGGTCGAGGATGAAGACTGGGAAACATAAAGAGTGGCCGTTTCCTCCCAAAGTATGATCTTTTCAACAATTTTAAGATAAGTGTTGAAAAACAAAATTAAAAAGAGATACAATATCAGTAGGAGAGCTGTTAATAATATGACAGAAATAATACTTAAGCAAACAGTCTGAAATCCAGACTGTTGACAAGAGAAGAACAGTCAAAGGGTGGGACCTTTATAAGTGCTCGCAGCCTTGTTCTGGTCCTGGGCCACATGACCCTGCTGTGATAACCTGGCTATCCTCTCGAGAGTAGCAATGTCATATCATACATTACAGCATCAAACCCACAGCGAGCACTCAATAACTGTTCAATAAAGGGATGACTGAATAAAGGAATAAAGATTTGTGAAGACAACAGTTATACAGAATCTCATTTTCAGGATCCTTCTCCAAATCACAACTGAAAGAAAAGTTGAAGAACAGATTTTTGTAAAATAAATGATTCAGCTGTTTGCCTCACCTTACTTATATCATATTATGAGCTGTGTCGGGGAATCTGAGCCAGTTTTTCTGTCTTGTAAGACCTAATCCCTAATTTAGATAATTATTGTGAATTAAATACATAGTTTGGGGGCCATAATATATTTCATTCTACACATGTCCATTACATTACTTCTATTATTGTCTGGTCTCCTCTGTAGCTCAAAAACTGGATGAAATTCGTAGATTCGAGATTTTATTTAACTGTGGCTGGTGCCACCTAGTGGGCATCACCTCCTCAGCAGGTCTGAGTCTACAAAGGTGATGAAGAAGGCTTAATGTTTTAAGTGCTTACTTTTGTTTGGCACTGTGTTAGGAGTAATGTTAATTTACTTAAATTCATTGGCTAATTTATCTCTAAAACAACACTTCAAGTAGGAACAGCTATCCCCATTTTATAGGTAATAGAAAGTAATACAAGGAAAGGTTAAGTGAGTTCTATAAGGCCATTCAGAAAGCAAGTGGAAGAGCTAAAATGCCAGAACACAAACCTTTAACCACTAACTAAAGCAATGAGTCACCTCTATAAAGAAATCAGTCCCCCAGGTTTGCAGGTTGGAAGAAGAGTGTTCGTTGATGGTGTGCTTTAGCATCCTGGAGATGGCTGAGCAAGACCCAAGTGCTAATAGGTTACTATGGAAGCAGCTTTACAAAGGGGATGAGAAATGTCCTGTGCCAAACACTGGGTAGGGACTACTCATTCTGAATTGCTTAGGGGCCTTGGGCATGAGTGAAGGTGGATTAGAGCATTATGATTGTCTTCTATTGCAGCAGGTAAGAAAACAATAATAATAAATGAAAGTCTAAACAAAGACTGCTCTCTTCTACCTACGGCCAATTAGAAAGTTCAGACCATTCTGACAATCTGCAGTGCTCATTCCTCACAAGAGTGTATGATTCTCCCGAATGCCCAATCCTTGCTCCTGAGTGACCATAAGCTATCTTTATGGATGCTGTCAAGGGGTTTCTGTGTAATTCAGGAGAATTGAGTCATTTCGGATGTGTCAGTCAGCTGGAGATGCTATAATGAAATATCATTGCATTAGTTTGGGTTCTTTCAAAAGACAGAATTTACAGATTTTATCACAAAAGGGTCTATTAGGAAGGCTTACAAATTCAAGGATAGACATGGTCCAAGATGGCTGCTCAGCCATGAAGTAGATCTCCTACCTGGGACTACAGAACAGCCAGTGAAGTGAGAGTCTGCTGTAGATCCTGGGAAAAGACCAAAGCCTGAAGATCGGCGACTGAAGAGCAGTGACGGGCAGACAGGCACAAGTCGAGACTGGTGCGAATCTGTGTTGAAGATCTGCAATGTATAGCAAGTCGGCGTCTGTAGACAATTGCGAAGGCGAGAGCTTTCCCAGAGGAAGAAGCTGTGTCAATCTTCCCTCTTCCTTCCTTTTATACCCTTGGAGTTCCAGTAGGTCCTCCCACATCTGGGTGGGTGTTTTTCTCTCATTGGCCAGCCGACAAATCACTCACACTCTAATCCAGACCAGTTCCTGATCCCCAATCTAGGGTAGTTCATAAATGCAAATTCTAATGGAGGTGTGGTTCCTAATTCCCTCAAGCTGACATAATCCCTTCAACAGACACAACCGTCAACTCGGATGCTTCACCATACTCTCAGACTATGCTAGGAATGGCTGGCCTGACCTCTGGTGCCTCTGGGATCTTTCTTCTCTTTTCTTGATTGCACACACACACACACACACACACACACACACACGCACACACACACGCGTGAATAGCTGTATGCCCTGCTATATAAAAATCCATACAGTCTAACATCCTTTTTCCTTTGTGTCTCGCATTTGTCCCCTTTGCCAGTTTTGGCAATGTCTTGCTAGTAAAATTCCATCTCTACATTCAGTTCTCTAGAAGGACCAATTAAATCCATGAATTACCCCTAAAGGGGCTGTCCGGCCACATTCTCAGTAATACTCATTTCATAAACTTTCTCCCTCGCAGTATTGATAGCCTATAAATTTCCCAAATCTTCAAGTTGTTTTTTTATTAACAATTCCTTTTTCACCTTTTTCTATTTGACTATAAGCAGTCAGAAGCCCCACCTTCAATTCTTTGCTTTGAAATCTCCTCAGCTAAATATATAATTTCAGTCTCAAAAATTCTACCTTACACAAAACACTAAAATTCCATCCAGCCAAGCTCTTTCCCACTTTATTAAAAAGTGTTGTGTGAAAATTTTCTTAGGGAAAGCTAAACAAACATTTACTCACCCAGACAGGGCACAGACAACAGACCAAAGTACCAACTGTACCAAAATCCAATTTGGTGAACCAATGAATTCACTGGAGTTACTTACAGAAACACGAGTGTGGGGTAAATTATAGAAAATTCCCTCACATTTGAAAATGATTTTTCTTTTTTGCATGATTGAGTCAGCTTCACTGGATATAATGTTCTTTGGCTGTAATCTCTCCAGCACAATATCTATAGACATTGGCCATTACGTTCTACAATAGGTATTTGTACATTTCACTCTGTGCCCTCTGAATATTGAGTTGTGCAATACACTGCCAATTGTTTTTAATAGTAGTGACCACCGCCTTTATATCACAATTATGCTTAAACTTCTAGGTAATTGTCCCATTCTTGTACAAACGTTCAGGGAAATTGGCATGGCCATTTTATCATTTGATGACTTTCTTCAATAGGTAAACGGAGAGCCTGTGAACACTTTCTGCTAAATACCATGTACTGTACAAACAAGATGAACAACTGACCCTAAACTCAAGCACCTTGACTTGTAAGGTAGAGAAAATGAACATGTTGCTACAACACAAAGTAGAAAGAGATGACTTTTAAAAAAAACCTGCTTGATGTTCTGAAGGGATAGTAGTTAGCAAGATGAATGAAATGAACATTCATCAAAGATTTGTTATTTGGCAAGCAATAAAGAGCCTTTAGAAGATGTCATCTCCTTTGATCATTAAGACAACTCTGAAAAAAATTATCATTGTCCCCATTTTACTGACAAAAAAAATGTACTTAAGTAACTGTTTAACACCACATGGGGAGATGTGAGATTTGAACCAGTTTTGTCTGACCCCGAACGGAGTGCTCTTTACTATACTACGTTACCTGTTGTACAAGTTAATCAGAGAGGTCTCGATCAAGAAGATGGCACATAGCACATAGCAGATACCTTGATAGACAGGCATGTATTAAGGCGATAGTAAGAATGCAAATCCCTGTCTGATGCGTTCCTCAATGGATAAGACAGGTGGGTGTTAAATCCACTGCTAAGGAATTAGGTTTTTCCTCATTTGAAGACCCAGGTCTGGACATAGCTATTATCAATTACAATAAAGAAACTCCAAGTAATTTTTGCTCTTGAGTTTCTTGGCATTTTTTGACCTAGAACTCTTACCTTCTTTTTTATGATCTTTTTGTATAATGCAGAAGGAGTAAGTCCTCCCTGTGCAACATTTATCCTTCCTGTACGATATTTCTAGAATATAAGTTTTTCAAAACATGGAGATATAAAACAGTGGTTTTCAAAGTTAAATTACAACTCATTAGATATGTTAAGGCATTATAACCAACATATTTAAAGGACAGAACAGGTACAGCAGAAAGAATTGTAGTATGTGTAGTTTCATAACATATGTATATAAAGTCACAGATTGACTTTATATTTATGGTACTTGGCTGCTGTATAAAATATACTGCTGGTAGTGAGAAAAAATTTTTTCAATATTAACAAGGCCTATTCTGAAGGGAACCAAGAATTAAAGACACAGACCACCAAAGCCTAAATAATTAAATTAGTCTGGAGTTTGACTCTGTTCTCTCAATGGAGACAGGTATCTTTGTCTTGCCCCTGGGATGAAGAGACCTTGCCTGCAAACAGGAAGGGCTTGGAATCTCAGGTAGTCTTTTGTTTTACAGTCTGAGATGATGGGCCCTTGCCTGCAAACAGGAAGGGCTTGAGGTCTCAGACAATCCTTGTTTTGCCATCCAAGGTGAGCCACTGCCTGCACAAGGGAGGGGCTAGAGGTCTCTTGCAAATGAGGGCCTCTCTTGGCTTGTGGCAAACAAATGCAAGTAGACTATGGCAGACTTTGAGGCTCCTTGACTAGATAACAAAGCTAGGTGGTCTAATAAGAGATGCAAGGCAAAATTAGGGTAAAGGTCAGCAAGTAAGAGAGGGGGTTGGATTAGGGATTTATAAAAATAAAGAGCGCAGTCTCTCGTTGCTGCAGTCTTCCCCTGTGTGTGTGTGTGTGTGTGTGTGTGTGTGTGTGTGTGTGTGTGTGTGTGTGT